>JACXGM010016810.1:0-20186 GCA_016801145.1 Umbra pygmaea
TGGTTCCTATCCTCTCTCGACCGTAGGGTGGTTCCTATCCTCTCTCGACCGTAGGGTGGTTCCTATCCTCTCTCGACCGTAGGGTGGTTCCTATCCTCTCTCGACCGTAGGGTGGTTCCTATCCTCTCTC
Organism: Umbra pygmaea; assembly: GCA_016801145.1. Classification (NCBI taxonomy): domain Eukaryota; kingdom Metazoa; phylum Chordata; class Actinopteri; order Esociformes; family Umbridae; genus Umbra; species Umbra pygmaea. The sequence goes on from JACXGM010016810.1 coordinate 131, forward strand.
GACCGTAGGGTGGTTCCTATCCTCTCTCTTATATCAACCTTTTTTAAACAAAAACATTTAAATGCTACATTTCAAATGTTTAGAATCGCATCACGTAATTTATTCATTATTATAATATAATTATTTTAGGAATTATGCATGACATATTTTTTAATTAGCATTTTTTCAAAAATATTATGTACCCCCTGCAGTATTCCAAAGTACCCCTATTGGTACACGTACCCCCATTTGAAAAACACTGGTATAGATACGCCAAAGTGGCTGTACTGTACGCCAAACTGTTTCATGTTATAGATAACACCAACATCATATCTAACCGTTCACCTAACATAACCACATTTATTTATGATGACTGGTTTAGTTATATATTTGTGAGTGGTTTTAACCGGACCTCAGTACCTCATTTCGTTCCAGCTCATGTACCATGTTCTGGAATGACAATAAAAAATCCTTATCCTTAAAGCCTGGATATGATCAATTCACCTGCTAAATTGGCATGCCTATCTGTATGTGTGTCTTTGATTGTTTATTTGCCTTTGAAAATGAAGATTGATTCTCAAGTTGCTTAGAGGGTATATAACTTTGTATTCAATTAAATAAATTTAACCTCTTCTTAACTTACTGCACATTGAACGCAGCCGTTGAGCTGCACACAAACTGCCTCACAATCAGGCTATTTTCTGGTCCTTTGCATTGCAACACATTGCTTGTTGAGCCACCCATAGATGAGTGAATGTTCAACAGGAACGCATAGTCATGAATTCTTATGCTCTAGTGACTCCTTGTGGTTGGTCAGGTGTCTGTAACAGTAATGTGGGTTGTTAACTCAGGAACGCAGAACTACCCGGCTTGACGACGACCCTGTTTTAAGCCACTGTCACCGACCACAGCCCACCTGGCTGTCCTTGTTCCTGTACACCTGATGGAACAGGCCCCAGGATCTTAACTGGACAACTTGGCCTTAATTAGACATGTACTCTTGAACTTTACCCCCGGCACAACCAGAAGAGGAATGGCCTCCCCACTGAGTCTGGATCCTCTCCCCACTGAGTCTGGATCCTCTCTAGGTTTCTTCCTGGGAAGCAAATCACTAGGGAGTTTTTCCTAGCCACTGGGCTTCAATTTTGCATTGTTGCTTACTCTTTGGGTTTTTTGGCTGTATATCTGTAAAAGCAGTTTGTGACAACTGCTTATGTAAAAAGGGCTTCATAAAATTCATTTTATTGTTTAAAGTAATTCCCCACAGTCCATGTTTACCAGTCAAAATTACGAATCGGAATAGCTTGTTCATATGTGCTTGAAGGAAACGTCTTATTTGACAACATAAATGGGAGGGGAAAAACTGAGGTTAAACCTGTAAAAAAAAGAAAATAATGCGCTAGACTTATCTAGATTTTACTTAAACATTGGAGTGAACCTCTTTCGGTATAAATTGCATACTTGAAAACCTAATGACCTAAAGTGCTGTTTTTAGTAAATCAATAAACTGAGCTTTTTAGAGAACACAAGCTATTTCCTTTGCATTTTGCAGTCTTTCCACTTAGAGCAGTGGAGAGATTGCATTTAAGTCTTCATAGTTCACACCATGCTGGTTTTGTTGGTCCTAAAGATTCATATTTTTTCCGTCAGCATCAATCATAATGCCTTTGCAGACCATGCCCCTTTTGTGTGCTATTTTTAGTCACTCCGCCTCAGAGATCACACCAGAACCTGTCCCAAAATGCCCCTTATTCTTTTTATAGTGCATTCCTTTTGATCAGAGTAATGCACTAGATAGCAAATAAGGTGTAAGTTGGAACACAGACTCAATTAAGATAAGATTCCCTTACGGCAGGGTTGCCACAGTGTAATAATAGTAAGAGCAGTGTCATCCTGTAGGTTTCTTCTGGTGCAGCCAACCGCTGGCCTGAAGCCGCTCACCAAGACGTCTGTAGCATTAGCGCGGTGGATTGATTCTGGGAACGGGCTAATCAGCATTTGCCAGGAGCAAGCCTTCGTCTATTTCTTTGGCTGAGGTCCAGCTGGCAACCTTTTTCTAGGATCCATTCTGGGTAGAAGTAGTGTATTACATGGATTAGCAGGGCACCATTTAGGAGTGTCCACTATGACATTTTATATACTGAACAATATTACTGAGAAGGGTTATTAATTCACAAATGTTTATTGTTGTGTTTGAAAGAGGCTACTGTATTGGAAAAATCTTTATTTGCATGGTAACCAACAGATACCATTGTGTAAAAACTAAGGTTCATTGTGTTGTTTGCTGCCACACAGAAAAAAGCCTTGTGCCTATTTCCAAGAAAGAAATATGTGTTTGTATGTGTGTGTGTGGGTGTGTGTGTGTGTGTGTGTGTGTGTATATAGTAGAGGTTTAATGCAAATCATTATGTTAAACTCATCCTTGTGTTGGTTAGTACTAGAAAGCTGTAGCATTACTCTTTAGCAATCGTTTCTGCTGGTCAATGTTGTCAGACCCTGTCACTTTTTGTTCTTTGCTCTTTAAGGTAAAAAGCAAAGAACTTTGGTTCTTGGAGAGAGTAAGAGAAACACAAATTAAGCTGGGGGTTGGGGGCGATAAAACTGATTTAACAATTCTGGGGAATAAAGGAGAAAATCCAATGTCTATTTAGTGAAAACCTCCTAGGTAAAATATTAACTAAAAAATAGTATAAAAAATATTATAAGAAATTATGTTTCCTGCCTATCCTTTTCCTCTGGGTACTGTACACAGTTGTTGTGGGTGTTTCACTACATCAGCTGTTTGAAGTTGACTTTAGTGGGAGCAGTGTTGGGCAGTAACATTGTAAATTTCCCCCCTCCTGCCCATGCCAGATGAGCATCTCAGGACCCTTGGACTATTTATTGTGTTAGTGTAGGCATATCTCCTTAATTAGTTCTTCATTCCTGGTTTGATGTGCAAAGCATTATTCCCTGTGTTCTGGTGTTATGTGTAGTCCTTTCATATATTCCTTTGTCAGTTCCTGAATCCATCCCAGGTCTTTATTCTATCCCTGTAGTGTGTTTCCCATATATGGTCCTTCCTGTGTTTAGTTTAGTTCCTGGTTCCTGTTCCCTCCATTTCCCTCACTAGTCCTTGTTATCCAATCCCTGTTGTTATCATGTTAACAGCTGCACTGTCTTAGTCATTAATCCCCATTTAGTTAGTGTCTGCCTTTGTTAGTTTGCTGGTCATTGATCGTCGTCATGTCGTGTTTCTGCCCGTCTCCTGTTCCTGAACACTCTGGTCTTATGAGTAATTCGTGGTCACTGATAGTATTCTGATTTCTCAAGTCTGCCTTGTTTGGATTTGTTATTTTGTACATTCGTTAAGGTTTTGGTGTGTTTCAGTTTGTTATCCACATATATTTTTGTGATCTCCTGCGTGGTAGTTTATGTTTAAATAAAACAGATCATTTTTTGACAACATTGCTTCCTGCCTGATTCCTATCCCCAAGCATGACAGAATGACCAGCACTAAGAAACAAGGCTTTTTTCCGATCACCATTCATCAGGAAACACACTCCCTGCCTCCTTGTGGGAGGAAAGCGACTTGGAGGAGAATTATAAGGACTCAGACCAATCAGGCTTGGAATGTTTCGGGTTAAAGAATGTTGAATGGGACACCATTAAACCATGTAACTGGATGAAGACAGTTCCGAGGAAGAGGAGGAGTTTGTTACCAAAAGATCGGATTCACTTGCCTATGCTGTACATCCTGACTCACTCTCGCCTCAGTCCTTATTGCCAGCTTCCTCATACAAACCTAAATGCATGCCTAATCCCACCAGTCACTCTTCCGTATAGACGACCAAGTTATATCCAGCAGTACCCACTCCCCAAATGGCTAAAGCTATCCAGGGTTATGTAGGAAAAGTTCCCACCCTGCCTCCAGTTAAGGTCTCTCAGTTTCCCATTAGAACCCCTAGTCTATGGGTAGGGTTGGTAAAGACATCAGGGCCTGTATTCATAAAGATTCTTAATGCAAAGTGTAGCTCCTAGTGAGAAAATTCTAAGAAAATTCTTAGAAATGTGGGCGTTTACTCTTAAAATTAAAAAAACTCCTAGTAAAGAAAAAAGTAATTCAGAAAGCATCTTAACTCTTAAAAGAGGTCCTAAAGCCAAAATTGGTAGGAGTACAGACGAGGACTTTTAAGAGGCTTAAGAGTTCCTTCAGTAGAGGAGAAAACGGCGGAATTACGAAGAGGGAGAAGAAATGTGTTGCTGACAATGGATGACAGTGAGTCAATACGCTAGATTAGATCGTGCAGGGATCATGTCTGTGACCGATCTTATTAGAGACACGCTAACATCTCCGACACTGCGCAGAAATGTCATAGTGCCAGAAATGAAAGTAATCACTACATTAAGATGTTTGGCAACTGTGAAAATGCAACAATGTAGCAGTGATGACTTGCATCTGTCACAACCTTCTGTAAGCAGAGTGATCACACAAACAATTACAGCACTTTCAGAACCTCTTATTGTGTCGCAGTGCATTTCCTTTCCACTGGACATTCCCACCTTGCAGGCATAAAAAACTGCATTTATGAATATAGCAGCCTTGTTGTCGGAGTAATTGATGGAACCCACATCCAAATTATTCAACGTGATCTCCGAAATACGTGATACTACCACGGACACTTAACTTCCAACTCTGTGGCAGTTTCACGGAATGGCTGAAAATTCTGTGAAACTGCCACGGATCCTTAACTTCTAATTCCGTGAGAGTTTCACGGAATACTTAAAATCGCTCAGTTTTTTCCTTCTTGGACAACCAACCAATCACAGTCTTCAAAAGATTGTGTCATACATAGCAACGGGGTCAGCCCCGCCTCTTCACTAAGATAAGAGTTTTTGTCTTTTCCTTGCTCAGAGTTGCTCTTAGATGGGTCTGGAATCGATCTTAAGCTAAGACTCCTACGTAAAAGTTTTAAAGCTAAATTAGGAGTTTTTTAAGAGGATTCTTAGAATCTTTATGAATACGGGCCCAGGTCTATACCCCAAGCCCTTATTGGATTACCCCGGTACTCCGGAGTCAGAGGAAACATAGAACAGGAGGTTGTTGTAGTGTTGGCTGGGGTCTGTCTGCTTCCGACAGATGGAACAAGATGTTGTATGGGGAGCGTCTCTGCCCTGTTCTCCAGGAGGCCCAATGGTCAGGCATGCACCTGGAGCCCTTTGAGGAGAAGGGCAGCCCCAATCAGCAACATCCGAAGCCTGCTCCCATGCCGCACCCTATGAAATGCATCTCCAAGATCAACCCAGTGAAGTCTGCTTACTTGCAGACCCCAGAGATGGCCGCTGCCCTTTCCTTTGTTAGTTCCTGAATCCATCCCAGGTCATCCCTGTAGTCTGCTTCCCATATTTGGTCCTTCCTGTGTTTAGTTTAGTTCCTGGTTCCTGTTCCCTCACTCCGCCTTGTTATCCAATCCCTGTTGTTCCTGAACACTCTGGTCTTGTGAGTAATTTGTGGTCACTGATAGTATCCTGTTTTCTCAAGTCCTCAGTTATTTTGTACATTCGGTTTTGGCGTGTTTCAGTTTGTTTATAGTTTTGTGATCTCCTGCCGGATAGTTTGTTTAAATAAAACAGATATAATTTTTCCACAACATTGCTTCCTGCCTGATTCCTATCCCCAAGCATGACAAACATGTTACTTAGTAACATATTACTGTCCTATTATTACTTCCCCAGTAACGAGTATTGTAAGGGATTACAATTTCGAAAACAGTAATAATTTTACAGTTACTAATCCAAGTAACGTTCCGTTACTGCAGTGTCAGAATGCAATTAGTCTTTTTAAAAATATTTTTACTTTTTATTTATAATGACTTTCATGCCCGAAGGTAAGTGTGGGCAGGTTACCTTGACTACTTGCCAAAAAGAAAAACGACGGAGGGATGAGGGAGAAGAGAGGCAGACTTAACAGGTGGAAAGATTTTCATTGTTTTGACATTTCTGTTTCATATCACCATTGTTAACAATCGTTAAAATGTCTGGAGAGACTTGCTTTATTTTTTATTTTCTTTATGTACTGTATCCCGTCAGGTTTGGCAGGCTGCAGTGTTTGGAGTTATGCAGTTTAGCTAATTGTTGACTCCTGTAAGGATATCTATTGTTCCAATAAAATAGATTCAGTTCTAAAAAGAGCTGGCACACCATTTCAGAAGGGGGATTAACAAAAGTAATATACTGTTAACGAGTAATATAACTAATTACTTTTGAAACCAAGTAATATTACTTTTAAAAGGAGTAAGAAGTAAAGAGTAACTTCTTACATTTCCTGAGTAACTTGCCCAACAAGTAACCAAATTCTTAGGAGTAAGTAGGAGTAACCAAATTATTCTATGGGAGTTTTCTTCCTGAAGATATTTGATCTGATATTTGATCATGTAAACAAACTTATGTCAATTACATTCATACAAGCCAGACACTTCATTTTACAAAAGAGAAGTCCAGTTATTATTCATTTACAACATTGAATGCATGTTTGTGAATAGCCAACTATCTATAGACTAGTAACATTATTTCCACTGTACAATAATAAGCAATTATAGTATAAGTCCAAGTCAATGGAACTTCAGGGATATCAATCTGTCCAGTTAGGAAGCAGAAGTGATTGTGAGTCAATGTCGCCTGGTTTGGTGCAAATGAGAGACAGCAGGTGCACTGGAGAGGCAACACCATCAACCCCCAAAAAGGGAAAGGTTTTGCAGGTGGTGGCCACAGACAATTGCTCTCTCCTTATCCATCCTGACTGATTCTTCTTCAGATTTGCATTTTGCTACTGTCACTACTGGTAGCATGAGGTGGACCCTGCAGCCCATTCAGGTTGCACAGGAAGTCCAGCTCCTCCAGGATGGCACATCCTTATGTGCCATCACTAGGTTTACTGCGTCTCCCAGTACAGTCTCAAGAGCATGGAGGAGATACTATACCAGGAGACAGGCCATTACACGAGGAGACCTGGACAGGGCTGTAGAAGGGCATCAACCCAGCAGCAGGACAGACTCAAAGCCCAGCACTGTGCAGCTTGAATGTCATTTGCCAGAGAACCCCAGAATTGGCAGGTCACAGATGAGAGCATGTTCAGAGTGAGCACATGTGACAGACGTGAAAGAGTCTGTAGATGCCGCGGTGAACACTATGCTGCCTGCAACATCATCCAGCATGACCGGTTTGGCAGTGAGTGAGTGATGGTCTGGGGAGGCATATCGTTGGAGGGTTGCACAGAGTGCTACTGGCTAGCCAATGGCCCTGGGTTCCTCCTGGTGCAAGACAATGCCCAGCCTCATGTGGCCCGGTTGTTTAAGGCAGTTACTGGATGACAAAGTCATTGATGCCATTGACTGGCCCTCATGTTCCCAATACCTGAATCCAATTGAGAACCTCTGGGATTTTATTTATACAGATGTTCCTCATCTAATCTTGTCAGTAAAGTGTAAAACTTACTGTGATTTTCCAAGGGGAGTTTTCTTTTTAAGTACAGATTCTTGCCAGCAGGTAGCATCTGTGTGCTCAACAGTTGTTAATCCAAAGCTGTGTTTGGTTCACAGATGTTTATAATTTGACTTACTTAACACAGCACAGTGTACAGTGCATCCGGAAAGTATTCACAGTGCTTCACTTTCTCCACATTTTGTTATGTTACACTCTTATTTCGAAATGGATGAAATAAATTTTTTTCCTCAACATTCTACAAACAGTACCCCATAATGACAAAGTGAAAGAAGTGTGTTTGAAACCTTAACAAATTTATTAAAAATAAAAAACAAAAAACATGTACATAAGTATTTACAGCCTCTGCTCAATACTTTGTTGAAGCACCTTTGGCAGCAATTACAGCCTCAAGTCTTTTTGAATATGATGCTATAAGCTTGGGACACATTTCTGGGCAGTTTCTCCCATTCTTCTTAGCAGGACCTCTCACGCTCCATCAGGTTGGATGGGGAGCACAGACATTTTCAGATCTATCCATAGATGTTCAATCAAGTTTAAGTTTGGGCTCTGGCTGGACCACTCAAGGACATTCACAGAGGTGTCCTATAGCCACTCCTTTGTTATCTTGGCTGTGTGCTTAGGGTCGTTGTTCTGTTGGAAGATTAATCTTTGCCACAGTCTGAGGTCCAGAGCGCTCTGCAGCAGGTTTTCAGCAAGGATGTCTCTGTACATTGCTGCATTCATCTTTCCCTGACTAGTCTCTTAGTTCCTGCCACTAAAAACAAGCCCGCAGCATGATGCTGCTACCACAATGCTTCACTGTAGAGATGGTATTGGCCAGGTAAAGAGCGGTGCCTGGTTTCTTCCAGGGCTCTTATGTGCCTTTTTCTGAGGAGTGTCTTCTGTCTGGCCAATCTACATACAGGCCTGATTGGTGGAGTGCTGCAGAGATGGTTGTTCTGGGAAGTTCTACTCTCCACCAAGAAAGATGTTCTTGGTCACCTCCCCCAATCGCTAAGTTTGGTCAGGCGGCCAGCTCTAGGAAGAGTCCCGGTGGTTCCAAACTTCTTTCATTAACAAAATGGGGAAAAAGTGAAGCGCTGTGAACAATTTCTGAATGCACTGTATATGTATCATTAGTGTTTTAGATATTATTGTATTCAAATAGAGGTCACATTTTTAAGAGAAGCTCACCAAAAACAGTTTTTAAAGATATTACCTAAGTAAATACACATGCGGGTGTACTTCGTGGTCCATGAATTAATAAAAATATTTTCCATAAATTTTGCTATTAGTCACTGGTCTTACATGCAAGAGATTGTGGGTTTCAAACACAAGTAGATTTCTTTGGAGATAATACAAACAAACAAACAAACAAACAAATTTCAAATATTTTTTATATTTTTTATAGCTTACACTGACAAAAGGTGTTTACCAATCTCAAAATCATTGAGTTCAGTCTATTGGCCATAATTCCTTGTTGTACTGTAAGCTCCTCATTTTTCTTTTTGACTTTCTCGTTTGGTTTTGGGGCAGTCCCACCATACAGCACTCTACCTTAGATTAGCTGCTGTTTCTCCGCAACGTCATTTAAGATGAAGGTGAATTTAGCTTGGCCTGGATGTTTGTTTGTGTAAAAACTGTGGTTTGTGCCACTGGCAGATTGTATCCTTGAGTTGCTTTTAATTTAACATATCAATTAATAATCTTCAAATATTTTACAATATAGACAAGGCAATGGAAATGAGATTGGCTAAAATAAAAGATGTCTTCATGTAATTCAATTTGACGAAAAGTAATTTCTTAATTTATATAAAGCCCTAATACTGTAACTTCTGAGAACTTCGTTTTTTTGTTTTATCTAGACAAAAGTAACCCCACTTGTGTTTTGAACCCGTGACCTCTGGCTGAAAGCTTGATGCCTTTTCAACTATACTATGTGTCCGGTGAAGATGCCTACGCAAAACGGCAGTAATATTTCTTGAACCACGGAATACACATCCGCATTCGTTTATTTACAGGCACAATCTCTAAATTGTTTTATTTTTTATCAGTTTGCAATAATATCGTCAAACGTTGTGATCAGAAGACATATTGCACATTTGAATGTTTATCTTCAGTAATTCTGCAGAAATGCAGACTTACGAATAGGATGCTTAAAGGGCTCAAAATCACTGTGATCGAGCCTTCGAGAGTGGGACAGGCCTAAGCCCTCAAGACTTGGCGAGATCGTGCTTTAAAGTCCTTGAGTGTGGATATTGGGATTGGGCCATTCAAACTGTTTGCCACTTCACATTACAATGCCTCCCACCTCCCTTGCCAAAAATCTGATAACCTTTCTAATTGTTTGAATTCCCTAAATTCAACCTCCATCAAACGTGTCAAGTCATCAGTGAGTATTTACATTCTGTTAACCACAGAGTCCACCTTGGATTACCAAACAGATAGTGATACTGCAAATTCTGTTTGCACATTCTGCTTGGCATATTTGTTAAAAGAGAATTTGCCTGCACTCGTGTTTCTATAAAGAAAGAAAGTCATCTTCCTTCTTATTGGGAAAGAGTCTCTCTCCAAAAATACACCACATTACAAATTATTATGAAAATTATATTTTACACTGATGTACCTAAATAGTCAATGCAAATGACAGAATAACATATAAACAAGTCATCAACATTAGTGTGTAAATTGAATTTCATTGAACAAACCACCCAATGAAAACAGTATTGTATTCAAAAATAAAAAAACTCAAAATGCACTCTTCCAAATTATTATGCACAACATTTTCAAATTATTTTATAGGTTGTAAAGAACTGAAAATGGTCATTTTTTGAATTTGCAGCATTAGGAGGTCATATTTACTGAAATCAAAAGCTATTTCAATCAATCACATCTTAACAGGGAAAGTTACATGTTAACATAGGACCCCTTATTTGATATCACCTTCACAATTCTTGCATCATTGATCTTGTGAGTTTATGGAGAGTTTCTGCTTGTATTTCTTTGCAGGATGTCAGAATAGCCTCAGAGAGCTGTTGTTTTGATGCAAACTGCCTCCCACCCTCATAGATCTTTTGCTTGAGGATGCTCCAAAGGTTCTCAATAGGGTTGAGGTCATGGGAGGATGGGGGCCACACCATGAGTTTCTCTCCTTTTATGCCCATAGCAGCCAATGACACAGAGGCTTTCTTTGCAGCATGAGATGGTGCATTGTCATGTATGAAGATGATTTTGCTACGGAAGGCACCTTTTTCTTTTTGTACCATGGAAGAAAGTGGTCAGTCAGAAACTCTATATACTTTGCCGAGGTCATTTTCACACCTTCAAGGACCCTAAATGGGTCTACCAGCTCTCTCCCCCTTTAAAGGGGCCTACCATCTCTCTCCAAGATTCCGGCTCAAAACAATACTCTGCCACCTTGCTGATGTCGCATCCTTATTGGGACATGGTGGCCATCCACCAACCATGCACTATTCCATCCATCTGGACCATCCAGGGTTGCTTGGCACCACTCATCAGTGAACAAGACTGTTTGAAAACTAGTCTTCATGTATTTCTGGGCTCACGGCATCCGTTTCTGCTTGGGAGCGTTGATTAGGGGTAACCGACTAGTAGGTTTATGCACAACTGCAAGCCTCTGGAGGATCCTACACCTTATGGTTCGCGGGACTCCAGAGGCACCAGCAGCTTCATATACCTGTTTGCTGCTTTGTAATGGCATTTAAGCAGCTGCTCTCTTAATCCAATGAATTTGTCTGGAAGTAGTCTTCCTCATTATGCCTTGATCTACACAAACCCGTCTGTGCTCTGAATCAGCCACAAATCTCTTCACAGTATGATGGCCGCGCTTAAGTTTTTGTGAAATATCTAATATTTTCATACCTTGTCCAGGGCATTGCACTATTTTACACTTTTCCACAGCAGAGAGATCCTTTTTCTTTCCCATATTGCTTGAAACCTGTGGCCTGCTTAATAATGTGGAATATCCTACTTTTATCCTAAGTTTTCCTTTAATTGGGCTCACCTGGCAAACTAATTATCATAGGTATCTAAAATTGATTACAGTGATCCAAATAGCCCGGAGACACAATACCATCCATGAGTTTGACTGAAAAACAAAATATTTAGGGCCCTATTTTAACGATCAAGTGCATGGCATAAAAGGCATGGCACAAGTGCACTTTGGGTGTATCCAAATCTAATTTGACAGCAGATAAAAGGGTCCATGCACCGGGCGCATGGTCTAAAAGGGTTGTACTAAGTGTCTTCATTAATTCATGGGTTTGTTTTGGGCATAACATACAATAAACCAATCAGAGATTCATCTCCCTTTAAGAGCCAGGCACGTTTGTACCTTTCGTGCATTGCTATTATGATGGCGGAGTTTTGTAATCTTTTGCATGTTCATGTTCTGCTGTGCTTCCCTGTGTGTGTGCAACAAGCATAGTGTGCACGCGCTGTGCATAAGCCTAGGTGCATTTGACTAATTTGCTGTTAAAATAACAATGACATTTTGCACTATTGACTTTAGACCAGGTTTTTGTTGGTCAATGGTGCGATCACTTTCCGATGCCTCAAGATAGCAATACACCCAGAATTATCCTGAACATACCTCCCTGTTATACCAGCACGCCCATGGGCACAAATACGGGCACAAATATGGGCACAGGTGCATTTGCTATTTAAACGAACAAAGTCATTCTTTCATCGCTATCCATATCAAATCAGATAATTAATTATAGCATCAGTCTTCATTTTCCTTCTTTAACTAGATTCTCAGTTGATTTCTATAATGGTGAATAGAGGTGTGAATCTTCACTGAAAATAAGTCTCATCAGGGACTCGAGTCTATCATAGGTCTAGATGAAATGGGTTAGGCTACTGAGAATGTTATTTTTATTTGAATGTTTATGCTGCAGCTGGAAAATTAATGAGCAACATCATTGGTTATAATCGATTATGGTCGGCCACTGCATCGATGCAGCATCGTCCATGTCCGCATCGCGATGCATCGATTATTTGATTAATTTGAACACCTCTAATGGTGAATGATATTCATAATCCTTGTTTAGCATTTCTCAAAATAAAATTGGTTATTGGTGGGAAATATTTGAGAGTAATAAAGTCTCAGAGAGATCCTTTGAGCTATGAATGTTCAGCTATCATACATTAGGATTCTTTAAAGGAAAAGCCATTTAAAAAAAAATAAATGGTTGTGCTCAAACGTTTGCATACCCCTGGAGAATTGGAAATAGATGTACCACTTTTAAAGAAAACATGAGTGAGCAGGCAAAACAATGGTGTTATTTCTCATGGGATTCATATTCAACTGTAGGTCATAACAGAATGGCACAATCATTAAAGAAACCATGGCAAAAAAAAAAGAAATCACCCCACTTCAAAAGTCTGCATACCCTCAGTTCTCAATACGGTGTATTGCCCTCTTTAGCATTAATGACAGCATGCAGTCTTTGTGATTGATGTCTATAAGGCCCCAAATTCTTGCATGTGGTATAACTGCACATTCATCTTGGCAAAATGCCTCCTTTGGTCGTCTTGCATGAACAACATGTTTGAGATCTCCCCATAGCCCCATTATATTAAAGTCAGGAGACTGTGATGGCCACTCCAGAACCTTCACCTTTTTCTGCTGTAACCACTGGAGGGTCAACTCGGTCTTGTGCTTAGGGTCATTGTCATGCTGGAAAGTCCAAGAGCATCCCATGCGCAGCTTTTGTGCAGAAGAATGCAAATTGTCTGCTATTATTTTCCAATACCATGCTGCATTCATTTTGCCATCAATTTGCACAATGTTCCCCATGCTTTTATAGCTCACACCCCCCCAAAAACGTCAGTGAGGCATGCTTGGGGATGATATTCTTTTGACTATAGGGCTTGTTGAACCCTCTCCAAACATAGCTCTTCTGTTTGTGTCTTAAGACCATCAGATGTGCATTTTGTCCTAAGAAGTGTTGAGGAAAAATGCCATGCAAGTTCATTGCAAACTGGGGTGATTGTTTCACGTGACATGATATGACGTATGTGTTATATCGACCAGCTCCAAAGCACTCCACAACGCAATACAGATGTTCCGATACCATTTTTTTCCCTACAGATACCGATTCCGATGCTCGTGCTGTGGGTATCAGCCGATACCGAGTACCGATACCAGTGTGTTAAAAAAAGAAAAAGATCATACTATGCCTGCATGACTGTGATATGATTATCATTGTGGTAAGCACCGCACTTCAAGGGGTAAAAGTTTACTCTGTCCACCCAGTGTCACGTAAAACAGCAAATACATGGGGCACACGTTGAAGCTCCAAATGTCGGTGGTAAAGCCTAATTGCATGCACGTCTTTCAGCATATATGAAATGTGTTCCTTAACTGTCTCGTATATTTTTGGTAGCGCAGTTTCTGAGATATATTTACAAGAAGAAGTTTTATGTATATAGCACCTTTGCATAGCTCAAGGTCGCTTTACATTGTGCATTACAATACATATTAGACACTCAGACATAAATGACAGTCACATGGTTACATGTAATCACATACAAAATGCATGTTAAATATATATGTTTTTAACTGGGTCTTCTAAAACCTAGTAAACAGTACCTTGGCTCTCCAAAGGCTCCATTAAATGGCAAAATCCCACATTTCTGACGACAGACAGGGTTGGTCATCCAGGACAATAAACTACAAAATTTTGTCGGTTAACTTTGTGGCTTTTCGCCTGTCTTTTGGGAAACTTATTTCGTAGTTTGAAGGCAATTTCCAGAGTTTGCTGCTGCAGTTCTTCCCTATTTTTTCCCCTTAGCTTTGGTAAATTCGTCATGCTCTTTAACGTGACGCGTCCTAAAATGTTTGATTAAGTTGCTGGTGTTTAAATTGATCAATTCTTCTTCGCCCCTCTAAAACAGCAGCTGCCGATGGCAGCACAGCGCAACTGTTTTAAGAGCGGCGAAGAAGAACTGTGTCAGAGCTAACAGAGTTAACCAGTAAATAGATTCCTATTTCTAATAAATTACGTGGTATCGGATTGGTGCCTGGACTCCAGTACTCGCCGATACCGATGCCAGCATTTGCGGCAGTATCGGAGTCATTTTCGATACTGGTATCAGAATCGGAACAACTCTTCAACGCACCCTCCTAGACTGGTATCACTCTTTCACCCAATCTACATGAACGCATCCCCATAGCCATGTCTCAATCACCTGAATACTAACACCTGTGCACCCTCTTGACAGTACTTAAGTTCTCATGCTTCTCTCACTCATTGTGAGGTATTGTTGTTCCGTGAGTCCACATACTGAGCCTTTTATTCTCTGTTCGTCATTCTGGTCTGACCATTATCATTCTGATTATCGTTACCTGCCTCTGGATTACCCATTTGTGCCTCTGCCTGTGAGATCTGTTTTAACAGTGTAACGACACCTGCCTGACTCCTGACTCCGTCTCCGCCTGCCCTTGTACTTCAGACCAGTTAGCCCTCTTGTGTACCGAACCCCTGTCTGTCCAGACTACCAAGCCCGTGTACCAAACCCTTGCCTGCCTCGACTACCACGCCTGGTGTTTCTACTCTCTGCTTGCCCTTAATGACCAAAACCTGTGTGTTTCTCTGCCTGCCCCTTAACATCTCTGTTAGCACATTGTACAATAAATATTGTTATTATTGTGACAATCCTGTCCGTACTGAATCATTACAGTATGCTGGCCAGGAGTGGCATGCAAAGGTGTCATCCACAAAGGAAGTCACTGGTAAAGCCCGTGCACCTAAAAACTGTTTAGCATTTCATGTTGTCTAATCTATTTGAAACGGATGGCATCCAAACTCTATGGTGTCATAAGGGGGGAAGAGTACTTTTAAAAATGCATGGTACCCACGGTAATGCATGGCGATGGCAGTGTTATTCTGTGGGGTTGTATGAGTGCTGTATGTATCAGGAAATTGCACTTCATTGAGGGCATCATGAATTCACAGATGTACTGTGAAGTACTGAAAATGAAGATGCTGCTGTCTCTCCGCATGCTGGGTCGCTGTGCAACCTTACAACATGATAATGACCCAAAACATACATCCAAGGCCACTGCTGCATTTCTGAGGAAAACAGGGTGAAGGTGATTCAGTGGCAAGTATGTCACCTAACCTCAAACTAAAAGAAAACCTATGAGGAGTTCTGAAAAGACGGTTTGAGAATCCTTCTCCGTCTAGCATTCAGGCTCTGAAAGAGCTAATTCTCCAAGAATGGAGAAAGACAGACATGGCAGTATGTCACCAACTTGTTTACTCTATGTCCGGAAGAGTTGGCGCTGTCCTTAAAAATGATGGCGGTCATACAAAATATTTGATCCTCTTCTAAATTGCTGTAGGGTGTACTCATTTTTGCAACACCTAATTTGCATGTAGTGTATTATTTTCTTCCAACATTTTATGTTCGTAATGAAAGCAAATGTTTTACAGAACTCAGTTTTGTCAAATTTCAGCTTATAGTTCTGGTGTTCACTGAGAAATTGATACAAATCTTAATTTTCAAAGGGGGTGTAGTCATTTACACTGATATATATATATGAATATACATATATAGCAGCCCCATACGCATCAAACTGCGATGCACTGTGTTCTGAAACCTTTCTATCAGAACCAACATAAACTTTTTCAGCAGTTTGAGGTACAGAAGCTCGTCTGACCATGACAAGATTCAGCTTTCGCTCCCCATGTACATCAGTAAGCCTTGGCCGGCCATGACCCTGTTGCCGATTCACCTCTTCCTTCCATGGACCACTTTTGATAGGTATTGACCACTGCAGACCGCAAGAGCTGCAGTTTTAAAGATGCTCTGACCCAGTCATCTAGTCATCACAATCTGGCCCTTGTCAGAGTTGCTCGAATCCTTACGCTTGCCCATTTTTCCTCCTTCTAACACAATACTGATGCTGGAATCATTATAGAGTGAGTTTAACGTTTGTTTGAAAATCTGATAAAAACATAATGCTTGGATGTGTACAGGCCTAACACATTATTACTCATTAAATGGCATGTCTTTATCAGTATATATTATTGTTCCCATTAAATACAAATGTGTGCATGGGCCAATCCAGTAGGTCCCAGTGTCTCTGACACTCTCCCCTCAATTAGGGACGGACTATTTTGCCTTAGTGCAAATGCAAATACAAATGCGGCTCCCAGACAAGGACACCGGATGCTCACGGTCGGCCCGACATTGCCAGCAGCCCGACCGTTGGGTTTAATCTTCTGTTAATCCGTAACCATAGTCTGTCATGAAAAATACCTATGCACATTACATGGAACAGCCTTTTTCTATGTGTCATGAAATACTGCAATTAGTAGTGCAAACTGTATATTACTGCAGTATTTTATGTATATACTTTTGCTTCTGGTGTGGCCTTCTGAATGCAATTTTGTCTAAAGAGTTGTTTAGTTTCGGATGGGTGAAAGAAATAGTTGAGCAAACCACTTCTGTCTGGGAAGTGGTTACCAACCATGGGTACTAGGACGCTTTGCATCACACAACTACTGCAACATAATCATATTGCAGTTTCTTAACACAGAAGCCTTTAGTCAGTTCATGTATGGGGTAATTACACTAACCAACTATACCTCCACGATTTAATTCACAGGCACCTGATCTGTACACAGAGGGTTGCTGGAGAGCGACGTGGCAATGTATGACCTGTGGAAGTGGTCTTGGATTGTACCTGCACCCAAAAACAACAGACCCAAATAGATGAATGACAGGCTGATTGATTTTGAGGGTTAATTCAAGGCTCATTTTATGGATTAATGATTTCCTCTTGGGCAGGTTAGATTTGGGGCAGCTATTTCCTCTCCTAAGTCTATAAATACGAGCGGTCCGCATGGCTGTGTCTTGTCTCCAATATTGTACACACCAGCCGCGATCGGTGGCTCTTAATTGGGGAGGACAGGCTCGTATTACCCTCGGGACCGGAGTGAATGGAATGGTGCGCAACGCACAAAACCCAGTTTGCAAAACAAAAAAACACTGGGTTTTGTGCGTTGCGCACCATTCCATTCACTCCGGTCCCGAGAGTAATACGAGCCCGTCCTCCCCAATTAAGAACCACCGACCACGGCTGGTACACACTGTATATTAACGAATGTCAAGCCTTAGTCTCCACTCACACCTTTTTTATGTATGCAGATGACACAGCCTTGGTGGGGCTCCTATTACCGGACAGGTCCTCCTTGAGGAAGATGTAGTCAATTTTATTGTGGTGTTCTAACAATTTCCTTAGGGTCAATGTGACCAAAACAAAGGAAATGGTAATAGATTTTAGACAGAGTAAAGGAGGAATCTGGGTTAACACATACATATATTTAGAGATAGAGATTGACGACCAGCTTAAGTTTGATGTATGGGCTACTGAAAGGTTAAAAAACTGCAAAAAGCGATTGTGTTTTTTTGCATAAATTGTCTAGCTTTATTGTGGATCATTATATTTTGCAACTGTTCTACAGAGCCGTTCTTCGGAGCATCCTTTCCTTTGGTCTGATTTGTGTTTTTGGAAACATGTGCAGCCTAGACCAGAACATGATGCAGCGTGCGGTCGGTACAGTGGCCATGGTCCTTGGGTGTGACCAGATGCCAGCCACTCAGCTGTTTTTAGGACCTTATCTTAGAAGGCTGAGCGTATCCTCGGTTACCCTGCTCACCCTCTGCCAGTAGGTTCCAGCTAAGCTCTCGGGGGAATAAAAGGTTTCAGCAAAGGAAAATAACAACAGCCAGGTTTAGCAAGGCTTTTGTTCCTTCAGCAATTAGACTGTTGAATGAGAGGAACAGTGCAGAAACGCAGGATCCGGAGGTATTTTATTCTGGGTAACAAGCATCTGTATGGTGTAATGAATGTACAGTATGTGTGTGTATATACCTGCATATATATGAATGTATGTATGCAGATATGTGTTTATTTAAAAGTGGATTAAAATGCTGCTCATAGGTTCAGGGATCAGGCAGCCCATTGCTAAATGTAGCGTATTATTATGTAGTATGAGTGTGATATTTATAATTAGTTATATGGATATCAACACTTATAATTGTATCTCTTTAGGGATGTTTTGTGTATATTTGTGTATTGCACCTTGGCCACCCAAGATTTCCCTTTTGGGATAACAAAGTTCACCTAGACTAACCTAATACTTCAGGGGTATTCCGTGCAGAGGAAAATCCAGTTGGTCTACAGTAACCCAATAAACTGAGAGAGAAGACAGACAGACAGACAGACAGACAGACAGACAGACAGAGACAGACAGACAGACAGACAGACAGACAGAGAAAAGAAAGAGTGGTCACTCACCTCAGCACCTGCCTTGTGCAGCACTGACCTAGTTCAGACAGCCGGGCACTCAGCCTCTCTGAATGATTGAATGACAAAGAGTCATGCCGGCAGAAGTGGCTGACTGGCTGCCTCTCTGTGTTGTTTCTATGGAGAGAGAGAGAGGACGGGGGGATGTCTAGAAGAAAGAGTAAAAAGTTAGCAAGCCAGAAATCAAGACAGGGTTAAAGAGATGGGTGCATTTGAA
Organism: Umbra pygmaea; assembly: GCA_016801145.1. NCBI lineage: Eukaryota > Metazoa > Chordata > Actinopteri > Esociformes > Umbridae > Umbra > Umbra pygmaea. The sequence continues at coordinate 19,132 of JACXGM010016810.1, forward strand.
GAATGATATAACCACACTGCTGATAAGAGGGCACACTACAACTACACAAAAGAGCATTAACTGTCAGGCCAATGAAATATATATGCTGTCTGTGAACTCTACTAGCACTGCGGTAGCATCTACATTCCAGGGATGCCAGACACGAGCTGTCTCCTTTAGCTGATCTAACAGCAGGGAGAGGAGTCAGACAGATAGGAGAGAATCTGAGGTCAGTCTTGAACAGATGATGTCCCACAGCAGTAGAGGAGAGCTAGAAGAGTACCAGCCTGATTGAAACCTCTAGAGCGGAGTGATTCACCAAAAATCAGATGGCCATGACTGACATCACCAATTCCATAATTACTTTTATAAAATGGATTCATATCACAGATTCTTTTCTTGATTATGGTATATGAGCTACCTAGAGAGTTTAGCCTACTGTATATTCAAAGAGATATTAGCCCACTGTCAACTTCTCAATGATTAGCCTTCTCTAATGCTAGAAAGGTTAGCCCACTGTCTAGTCATGAATAGGTTAGCCCACGATCTAGTCCTAGATAGATTAGCCCACTAATTTTAGAGAGATTAGACCACTGTCTAGACCTAGGGTGCATTTATATAATGAGAGCTTTCAGCCACATATAATAGATTTCTGGAAAAAAGCTTGAGAGTAGATACAATTGTATTGTGTAAAGTTGCAGGTCTCTCTAGCCGCTATATTTCACGCAACCTCCCAAGGTTGCATAAAAGAGGATTTTGAAAGATCCTACCTGAGTCTTTGCAAATTTAATGCAAATGCTCAGGAACGTATTGGGAAATGTGTATCTAAGGGAAATTCTTCACGTGTAGGTCAATGGGCTGGTCTGCTTTCTGAGTGAAGTGTCAAAGTCAAAGTCAAAGTGGTTTATTTATCATATGCATTGAACAACATACATCATCCTATGCAGAGAAATTCTTATTGACATGGCTCGGCGATTCTATGCAGTGGGCTTAAAAACAAGAATTACAACAATATAGAATTTTAAAATAGGAATGACAATAGTAATAATAGTAATAGTAATAATGATAATAATAAA
>JACXGM010016811.1:0-20186 GCA_016801145.1 Umbra pygmaea
GGATTACTCTACCATTTAATATCCCTAGATGTACTTTAGCCATCCAGCTATTCCGTTTTGTCCTATGCCTGCTTGTTTGGATAACTGCCTGTGGATATACTCTTTACCTGTTCCTATGGAAGGTCAAACAGGTCAATAAATAACATTGTGCTATTTGACATTGTTTTGAGTATTCACTCAGTACAGACATTACAACATTTCTTCTTCATGTCTTTAAACGTGTTTTGCTTTTATGTGTTGCACCCTTGAAATAACTTTAGAGTCTTTGTTCTTTTGCAACTTTATACATGCCCTGGTTCAATTACTATAAAAAGGAAATCTCACCAGCTCAAATTCTATAAAAAATAAAAAATATCGACCTCTAACTGGACTCCCTTACTTCCCAAATAATGGTAATTTTAAAGAGACAGTGCACAATTTTCCCAAATATACTGTATATCTCAATTGAAAAACACTGTGTACTTTACAGTGAATACTGTATATATTAAATATTCCTTTCCTTCAAACAAATTACTTGGGGTGGCTACATTAATAATTTTGTCTATTTTCCAGGGCTCAACATATGGAAAGTAAAACGGTAGCTATGGGGCAATGCATGTGCAAACTGTATGTTATGAAAGAGTTTTCTAAACGTTAGGTTTGCTTGCAGACTTCAGAATGTATATACATATAGTTGTTCAGTTGCAGAAGCAGTTGTGGAAACAAAAATCACTGTCTCCTCACTGTATTGCTTATTTTAGGTCCCAAGAAACAAAGAGACCTGCTGTCAAATCTGGCAATCAACATAGACGGTTGTGCAGTCACATCAGAAAAAACTGTAAAAGACCTTGGTGTTACTCTGGACCCAGATCTCTCTCTTGACGAACATGTAAAAAATATCTCAAGAGCAGCTTTTTTCCAGCAGCAGAACAGGCCAAATTAATTACAACAGCAAAAGGTGTTTTTATAGCTGCGGATATGCGTCCATCTATTGGTAATTAAACAAAAAACTGACCCATTCCATGGGTTAGACATATCATTACACTCCTATCACAATGTTATTTTTTTATATTTCATGAAAATACAGACTTAGATGCTTAAAATGTTGCAATACTGAGAAAACGTCCCTTAAATATTTGCAAATATGTCATGCCCACGGAGGTCCCCTTGGTTCACGCCCACAGAGTTCCCCTTGGTTCACACCCTCCTCAGTCTTAACCCCACCCATCTTTGTTTGATAATGACAAGAACTGTCAAGAAACTGTCAAACAAAGGCAGCAAGGTGATTGGGTCATTCTGACTCTTTAAGTAAAAAAGGGAGTACCACTTAACTATAGTAGAGCAAAAAATATTTATATTTTATTTAAGAACTATTCCAATAGTAATTAGAATAATTACATTTTAGATTTTCCCCAACTATTTCATACTTTAGTATGTACATGATTGAAAATATTATTTCAGGACACTCTCAATAAACAGCCAATTTATTATACATTATCATTTAAATGTCACTAATAAACCAACAATAGTAAATACAATTACAGTTTATTTGTCTTGCATAAACAAACACTGTTACATTATTAAATATTAAACATTTGAGACATAAAGCTTACTGGTAAAATTAACACATTGCTACTCCTGGCAGAAGTGTTTTTATTCACAGCCTTGTAATGTTCAATTCCCACAAGGGAACAGTTTGCCTGGCTGTGGGGCAGCAATGTTCTCCAAAGACTCCTAAATAAAGACAGACCCAATGCATGTTGCCCTGGAAAACACACACACAAGCAAATGTAAAATCAATACAAGTAGTGACAACGTTTGTGCTAAATGAAATACAAAAAAAGTTGAATGCATTTAAACAACAAGTGTCGTCATGGCTTCCTTGTAGAGATGCCACAAGGCTGCTTTTGTCATGTGTGATGCCAACAGTTTCCCAACAAAGTTATTTGCCTTGGGTGGCGTCCAGGTAATACTAGTGCATAGTTGTTGATGTTCAAAACTCGCTGAGAATCCTTGTGCTTCAAATGTAATTTTGTTTGCTTGAGTCAGCTCTCTTTCATTCATTTCCTAAACAACTAACAGGCAACTGTATCAACAAACAGTTAGCACCCAGTCTACTGTAAGCAAGGCTAGCTACTATCAACAAAACAACAGTTAGCACCCAGTCAGGCTAACGGGGCCCTCTAATTCTTTACCAACCAGGCAAAGCCAAACATCTACTGATAACCATTTCATGGTTAAGTATATAGGTTAGTTGAAGACACTGGGAGCATGAGTGGTTAGGTATGCGCTTACAGTAGTTTTTACACATATTCTGCTTGTAAAAGGGGGAGGTGGATATCACATATAAAGAAAATCAAGTCATTGAGCCATACATTTTTACATCATCAGATTAGTAACATGCAGGCTTTAATTTTTTTTCCAAGACACAACTAGAGATTAGAATCTTTTTTTTACCTTTTAGTTTAACCTCTTAAGGATCAGTATCCCCCCACGTGAGATTTTGTCCAAAAAAAGAAAAGTGGACTAGAATCACAGTTCACAAGTGCAGATTTTACTCTGCATATAGATGTCTTATATGTACAGAAATAGTAGAATTGACCTAACTATTTTGATTTGCAATAGCTATGACAAGAATAAAAGCCATGTAATATTGTGACATGAGTGCATTGTAAACAAACCCATCTGTTCAGCTAATACATCCACGACTCAGCTAATATATCCACATATGACAAAAGAATATGTACTTACAGTCAGCTATCTTTCTCTGATTGGGGTGACATGATTAGAAGTGTTTCCAGGACAATACCTCAATGGCTTTTTATTAGTGGTGGGCACAGATACATTTTTTTTATCTAGATTAATCTCACTGTAATCTTGGAATTAATCTAGATTAATCTAGATTAAAATGGCTCATTAGAATTTTGCCAAAGGCATTCAGAATATGTGTGCTACCCAAATAATGACTAAAAGTAAGTCTTTGAGAATGGGTTTTTAAAGCCAGGTGGCGCATTACCTAGACCAGGGGCTTATCTCCTGTTTCCAAAATGCTTTAGAAACCTGTTCTACTATGATAATTGGTGATGAAAATAAATCATGTTTAATAAGATGTACTTGTGTTTACTAACTGTTTATTCAGTTAAACATTAACTTTGAAATGTAGGCCTACATAATAGGTCGTGATGAACTTTTACAGTCAGTAGCTTTGTGTCAATCAATCCAAGCTCTATTTCTCCTGGTAATTAATAGGCTAAGTAATTAAATGAAATTGTGTAATTTAAAATTACATAACGTAGCCTACCTAAAGTGAAGGAGTGAAGTTCCCAGCTGGCATGGATGAGGTGTACAGTAACGCCGAGTTAGTTATCGTTGTTGACAGATGTCCAATGGTCCCCAATCAGTGCTACACACCTCGCCTGTATCGTCTTCTCATCTTTTGCGGCTTTCTCTGTGGCGTGCTCGTCATGTATTCTCCTTGTGATAGTTCGCCTCATGATAGTTCGCCTCGTGATAGTTCGCCTCGTGATAGTTCGCCTCATGATAGTTCGCCTCATGATAGTTTGCCTCATGATAGTTCGCCTCATGATAGTTCGCCTCATGATAGTTCGCCTCGCAGGTAGTGAAGCAAATCCGGCAGCTTCATAGCTGCATCCATGTTAGCGCGTTACGTTTGATGTGGTCATTTTACAGTAGGCATACGCATACACACAGGTTCGTATACTCGTTCTCACCCCCTACAGTGCAAATTCAGCTAGGTATACATCCGCGCTAAAATATCAAGATGAAAGTCATCATTGCTTGCGTAGTATAGACCCAGCTCCCAACCCAACTTTGAGAATAGATTAACGGCGATATTTTTTTTATCGCACGATAAGAGTCTCGCGTTAACGCAGCACGTTAACGCCGATAACGGCCCACCACTACTTTTTATTTACATTTGGATGATGATGTAGGAAAAACATTTATTTTAAATAAATTTCACATTTCCAAAAATGTTAAAGTCTTTCCTTTTCAGAAATATCCACCACATATTTATCCTTGCTTCAGGTCCAGTGTAACAAGAGGTTAACTTTGGGGATGTTTTTTAGGCAGAATCCGATAATTAGGGGGCAATCCTTTAGAGGTTAAAGATCCACACCTTTTAAAGTTTGGGTTTATTTAGATTTTTTACTGCTCATTTTTATTTCGACATAGCTTTATTCCGGCGCAATCTGAGGAAAATATTTTAACCAATTGTGCAACCTTTTATTTTATTTAATCGAAGTAGAGTTGAGTCTGCATTGACATTGGGGTCCAGTCTGAAAGACCTAAGCCACTGTTGACCTAAACGACAGATGACAGACTTGTCCTCAGAAGTTGCCTAGGATACATGTGTTTTGACTACCTACAAAGATTTGGAAAAGGACAGGAACAACTTGGATCACAGAGAGGTACTTCTGAAGATCACGAATGTCAGCGCCAAAGGGGGATAGAGACCAGCACAAGGAGACAACTTGAGTCCCGATATGAGCGACACTGAGACAAGATCCAGACGAGGGGCAGAGTTTCATAATTGGACCATTGGAGCATCCAGGGGAGTTGAGCAGAGCTTGTCGCAAAATAACTTTTATATTTTTTATACACTGAAATGTTATAGTCTAAAGAGATTTCAATTACTTGTTAAAGGGATACTTCACCCTACAGCTATCTGTGCTAGTAGCTCCCCCAGACATTTGTAGAACAGTGAGATATGTTTCACCCATGCCTGGCTAGTGTAAGAGCAAGATTTGAAATTTCGCGGGGAATTTTCACACGCTGACGTCACGGTGGAAATCCAATAGGAAAAATGAATACAGGCGTGTATTCGGTCGCGAAAATAAGCATCCCTGTCAGACTGATCTGGCTTTCAAACCTACTCATTAAAGCCTCGGTTGTCCTTGATTTTTTAAGCTATAGCTTGTCTTTCTGTGACTTTTCGATCAGCTGTTTTAATGCTAAACAGACGAGGTGGTATGATTTTTCAGTATGTAGAGAACTACAACGCTGACTTCCTTGTTCCAAGCCCCGCCAACCCGGCAGGTCCTCTGGATTCTGTGAAACAGTTCGTAACCACAGTCGCTAGTAACACAATTGCTACTAACCTAGGATTTGCAGATGAGGAATTTTACAACTTGCTTTTACATTCTGAGTGACATCCAACCAACATGTTTGTGCCCGAGTACACCGAAGAACATTTACAACAAATGGAGTTTGATATCTAGCTTCAACAAGGCATCATGTTCTACAGATAGCTAATCCAGTTAAAACGCGGTTAAATTCTAATTGCCTAAGTGCTTCTGTGGGAATATTTTCATCCATGTCTACTGAAGGAAAAAGCACTTGCTACAATGGGATTGTGGAATAGCTTTTTGTAAGGCTTAAACAAAAATGATTGACGACCGCATATGCGTCACTGAATCACTGAAGTTTTCCAGCACGCATGGAAAGAGACGTACAAGAGGACAATTAACAGATGAGTAAGTTTATTAAACCTATTTTCTGTACCTTGATAATGGAGCACACATGGTGTCTGTGTGGTAATGTTATTTTACTGTATGTGTATTGTGCCAGCTGTATTTAGTAGCTAGCTGACTGTGTAAATTACTGTATCTTACTATATATAGGCTACTCTTTCTAGATAAAGAAAAATGGATGGGATCACATCCCCTTTCAGCCGCTTTCGGGGTGTAGTGCCGGTTAATTCAGCACGTAGATCTCTTTCGTAATCTTCCGACCTAAAATGCCGACGCAGACCCTAACTTTTTATAGCCTATTGTAAAGTGTGAAAGATTACTCCTTCTTTTTGGGCTTGCTTGTAATTTTTGCAACCAGGTACAGAACACCAAATGGCTATATATGATATATATATATATGATGAATAGAAATTAGACTACAACTTCAAAAACAAATATGTATAACTTTTCAGCGTCAAGCTCTACTGTTGAATTGCCCATGTTCTGTTACGGTGTGTTCAAACGGGGACGGGCACTAAATTCGCTTGGAATTCTGGGAGCCATGGTAACTCAAGTTTAGAAGGATACAGAAGCACCCCAGTGGATGCGAAAGGAACTGAAATATACTATCGGCTTTTCTCTGATATATTGAACAACAACAGACGTGTATATGACATAAATCATCTATGGTAACGTTTGTAAATGGTATACTATGAAACTGATTTACTGTGGAACACTCCTTTAACTTAGGAATTGGACATTGGTTTATGATAATTAAGTAGACTTTAGGGCTAATATAGATGGTTGAGAACAGTTGCAATTGCAAAGTCATTGATTAAAATGTTATGATGTGTCCAGTAATATGACTGTGTACTTAAAATAATCTTGGTATGCTCTTGTCTTCCAGAAGTTGCCTTGTGTGGGACAAATCTTTCTCAAATGCATGGACAAATTGGACATCAGTGAGCAAACGCCCTTAAATATGTTATCCCTGAGCACGGTTTGCATGAAGGACTAGTGTTGGGTAAAATAGCTTGTACAGTTACATTCCATTGTACAGTTACTTGCTGAGTTCACAAGTTTTGGGAAGTCCCTAATTAAGACAAAATGATCAGGTAAATTAAAAAAAATGTTTTATAGGTTACTTTTAAGATATGAACTTCCATTTACCATTTTGTCTTTGTCATGGGGAGAACCACTGCTCTAAAGCACCCTAGCATGTTGCATATCACCAGCAAAGACCTAAACCTTGGCTATAACTAGTGCCCCTTTATACATGGATAGCAGTAAACAGATGACAATGGGGCCAGTGAGCATGACTAGCAAAAGTTCCAGTGAGGGTAAAAGCAAAAAACTGAAATAAGGTAATAGAGACATATTCTTTTCTTAGACAAATTAGGTTCTACTACATTTTTGCACAGAAGATCTGCTTAAAAAATGTACTTGCTGGACGAAAAACAACCATACTGCTGCGGACAATGAATTAGGAAGAATAAATTAAATAATTGGTTGTTTCTGATTTGAAAACGAGCAACATAGACAAAAAAACGTATTTCAAACTCCCTGGTGTAAATGCACAAAAGGAATTACCTGTTAAAAAGGAAAACATATCTTCTCAATATGATGATGATCAGTGGACATACTTGAAACCTGTGCATCTCGTTGCCAGGAATGCTGACATCGAACTGCTCTTTTGGATCCAACGTGATGAATGCAATGGAACTATGGATGGTCATTAACAGTAAGGGAAATGGCCTGTATGCTGTGAAGACAGCATTCTAAATGGGCCACGGAGAAAGTTGTGCTACCTCTAAGTAGTCACAAGCTATGGTAAACCAAATCTCAATAGGCAGACAGGGGGGTATTGGGGATGTATTTATGTGTATGTGATGTGCAATTTTTTAATTTTAATAAAAACATATTTAAAAAGCAATAGCAAGACATCCTTTCTTTTAGGTTGATTTTGGCAAAAATAGATTAAATATCAACCCATGGTTGATGAACATGGAAGAGTTTGGCATTACACTATGATATATATACACATTTTATAAAATAAAGGCAACACATTGTAACTCCAAGTCAATCGCACTTCTGTGAAATCACACTGTCCACTCAGGAAGCAACACTGATTGACAATCAATTTCACATGCTTTTGTGCAAATGGAACAGACAGCAGGTGGAAATTATAGGCAATTAGCAAGACACCCCCAATAAAGGAGTGATTCTACAAGTGGTGACCACAGACCACTTCTCAGTTCCTATGCTTCATGGCTTAAGTTTTGGTCACTTTTGAATGCTGGCGGTGCTTTCACTCTAGTGGTAGCATGAGACGGAGTCTACAACCCACACAAGTGGCTCAGGTGTCTGTCTGCGTAGTGTCCAGAGCATGGAGGCGCTACCAGGAGTCAGGCCAGTACATTAGGAGACGTGGAGGAGGCAGTAGGAGGGCAACAACCCAGCAGCAGGACCGCTACTTCCACCTTTGTGCAAGGAGGAGCACTGCCAGAGCCCTGCAAAATGACCTCCAACAGGCCACAAATGTGCATGTGTCCACTTAAACGATCAGAAACAGACTCCACGAGGGTGGTATAAGGGCCCGACGTCCACAAGTGGGGGTTGTGCTTACAGCCCAACACTTTGCAGGACGTTTGGCATTTGCCAGAGAACACCAAGATTGGCAAATTTGCCACTAACGCCCTGCGCTCTTCACAGATGAAAGCAGGTTCACATTGAGCACATGTGACAGACGTGACAGAGTCTGGAGACGTGGTGGAGAACGTTCTGCTGCCTACAACATCCTCCAGCATGACTGGTTTGGCGGTGGGTCAGTAATGGTGTGGGGTAGCATATCTTAGTGTTCCCTTAATTTCTTTTATAATATGCCTAAATGCACATGCAGTTAAACCTGTTTGAGGTAGCAATATCTCAACAAACAATATCCAGAGTCAAAGTACTGATAAAGGCTGAGCTGGGATGTGAAGCTAAGTAAAGATGGGTTTAGAAAAAAACTGCAAAGTCACTTGGAGATCAGGGCTCAAATCTAGCTTTTGGAAATAACCATGGAATCCCATGCAGGGCCCTGCCATTGACCTACAAGGTTTGGAGGGCAAATAATTCAATTGGGTCGTTTTGCATCATTGTGCTCTAGCAACCCATTTTGGGAGCTTTGCTGCCTATGAAGTCCAGTGCAGATGTGGTTGTCCAGTGCACTCTGCTCTACACTTCTTGGTTGAGTGAACTGCATGATACAAATTTGTATGGTCACCTGTAAAGAAATCAATTCATTTAAAATTAGTCCAGTTTACTTTGCCTTTTAAAAGAAATATTTGTAAAAGTAAAACTAGTGAGACCAGTCTGTGCAGAACTGTCACACTTGATATATCACGGAATGCAATGATTAATGTAGAAAGAAATTTGACAAAAGTGAGTCAGATTTCTGAAGTCAACCCAACAATGAGACTATATTAATTAAATATTTAAATGCTACTCATGAAATGTCACGCAATGTAGGTCAATCCCATGCAGCACCTGAATAAACTTCATGTTAATCAATTAATCGATCAAATTCATTTTATAAAGACCATTTTACAACAGCAGTCGTCACAAAGTGCTTTGACAGATACCCGGCCTACAGTCCCAAAGAGCAAGCAACACAAGTGAGACAGAGTGGCTAGTAAAAACATCCCAGTAGGTGGAACTTATAGTTAGAAACCCAGAGAGAGGCCAGACTCAACCGGGTGGCCAGTCCTCTCCTGGCTGTACCATGGTGGAAATGTAGGTACACAGCCCATTGTATTAAGGTCACATTGTTTATCAGTGTTTAATTTTTGTCCAAAAATTAATATAGGAAAAGGTGTGCTGTGACCATAGTCTTTGTTTAGCATCGACAGTTTGGGGTAAAGTAGCTTGTACAGTTACATTCCAGTTACTTGCTGAGTTCACAAGATTTGCGAAGTACCTAATTAAGACAAAAACTATCAGGTAAATGGAGTTCATATCTCACTGGTGACCATGATTGATATTTTCTTTACTCTTTCTATTTGTTTTATAGGTTACTTTTAAGAAATGAACTCCATTTACCTGATCAATTTGTCTTAACTTGTGAACTCAACATGTAACTGGAATGTAACTGGAATGTAACTGAAAAGTAGCTTTACCCAACACTGCTAATTACTCAAATGAAACCAGCTGAATAACATTAGCAGACAGGACAGACGATCTAAGATGATAACACATGAGTCCGGAGAACAGTACATAACACGGAACGGGGGTACCCAACACTGAGCATTAACACAATTCGGGGTTCTTGGGCAGGGAGAACGCAATGCTCTCTGGAGATGTACAGCTGGAGTCACCAGGTGGAAACCTGATCACCAACAGCAGTGACGTGGAGAAAGAACCGAATGACCCTAGTCTCCCGGCACATAAACTATTGCAGCATAACATCTGAGGCTGAGACAGTGGGGCAACATGAGCAGGCCAGTGACTTGAGCCTTGTCTGGGGTTGGAGTGAGGATACTCCAGTGGAGAGAGGGGAGCCTACCAGTCAAGCCAGCATGTTTTGTTCATCAACAGTGCCTCTGTACTCTTTTAGCCCCCTGAGCCAGACTACACTATATCATAGAACTTACTGAAGAGATGAGTCTTCAGTATAGACTTAGAGTAAATGTTGAGACCGAGTCTGCATCTCTCACATGGGTTGGCACAATATTGGATCTCTATCAGAAATCCCTTCTTTTGTTTACAAATTATAGAAACAGTATGGAGGCCGGAATCTTCTGAATGTAATTTACGTGAAGGTATGCATGGCAGCCCCAAATCAGATATTAGGGGAAAGTTTATGTAGTGCTTTGTAGGCATAGACCATATATATTACTGGATCAAAGAGATACAAATGCAGTGTGGTTGAAAAAGGGGACGGTTTCTGTAATAGTCATATTACCTCAGTAAACATTTTCATAATGAGTTTCTGGTCTCAATCACTAGTTTTAAGTATTCTGCAAACCAGAATGATGTTCATTTTTTGAATTATAGTCTCATTGATTTTAAAATTGACGATAAAGCAGGGGATGTTTTAGGGCCTGGCTATGTTTTTTTATTTTTATTTTTTACCAGCTTTTTCTGGTAAGTAATGTTACATTTTTTTTGCATTTTGTTTCACATTTTGTTTTTCATTTTGTTTTACATTTTGTTTTGCATTTAGTTTTACATTTTGTTTTAATATTGTTTTTCATTAGCCAAGGTTAGCATCCCAATTAATATCATTTAGCTAGCTAGATTACTCATACCTCACGTCTAAAATCGTAGATCTCCAGAAACCAATGGGTGACATCACACATTCTACATCCAGTAATATATATGGTCTATGTTTGTAGGTTGACAGTAAAACTTTGAAATCAGTACTAGTTTTAATGGGTAGCCAGTGTATATGTAAAATATTTCCGGTTGTAGTCAGAAAAAGCACTAACTTACTTTTTTTAGGTTTTTGTCTGGGTAGCCAGAGAAGAGAGCATTACAATAATCCAATCTTGAAGTAACGAAAGCATTATTTAACTTTTCTGCATCATAACTTGACAGAAAGTATGTTTTTGGAATCTTTTTTTAAGAAAATACTGTTGTTGTGGGTTTATGAATGTATGCATGTATGCATGCCCAAATGATTAAATAACATATAATCATAAATTATTTATTATTATATGTATAATATATATATATATTTGTATTCAATATATATATATACTGTATATTGCATCCATACTGTTTGAGTTTCTGCTCTGTTGTCAAGGCCCAGTTCATCTCATTCCATGATGAGAACATTGTGCTCTTGGCAAGAATATTTCATCCCATACCTGCTGAACCTCATTCATGATGCAGGCAGTCCAGATAATTACCCATCACTGTTCACCACACCCAACCCATATGTACTTAACCCACCATCCTTTTGACACTTTCAGTCGTCTGTGACAACGCAGTGCGATTAGACAGGTAAGAACATCACACAATAATATTGTCATACTGTGGTTCCCTTTAGGTGTAAAAGAAGTGTATCAACTTATTATGTCAAGGACACAAACTTGTATCTTAGTCTTTTTTGTTTGTGTATTTGTAATGGCACAGTTTAAACTGTCTCACAATTTATATTTTTATATGATTTGCATGAATTATATTTATACTTTGAGTTATTATTCCATCATGTTTGGTATCAATTATGCTTCTCAATAATATTTTGTCAACTTGCAGAAAGTATTCTGTTGCATCAAAGTTACAATATTCTATTAATTACTGCACTTACATGGTTATTTTGTGTTTTAGGATACAATGTCTTACTTATTTGGTCTTTATTCAAATAAAACCTCACAATTGTAGAAAGTTAATGAAAGGAACATGTAACATACAATCAAGTTTCCAAATTATTGGAGTGTGGTGGCAATGAGCACTGCCTAACAAAAATAAAGTTATTATTTTAAGGGGCGCAGATGGCTCAGTGGGTAGGGAGTCAGGCTTGTAGTCAGAAGGTTGCCAGTTCGATTACAGACTGAGCCAAATGTTGTTGTGTCCTTGGGCAAGACACTTTACCCTAATTGCTCCCAGGTCGTTGCTGTAAATAAGAAATTGTTCTTAGTCAACTTACCTGGTTAAATAAAATTTTTTTTTTTTTTTTTATTATTGTCTTCAATCAAGAGCAGTTTTTAAGGAGCAAGAAAATGACACTCAGTGGGATTTCCATCTATTCAGCATTCAGACTCATTTTTTCTGTGACAAAGATTGTCACAGCAATATATTTTTTCATGGTTTTTGAAACCAAGTTGTCAGTCAATGTTAACACCAATCACAAATAGCAAATGTTATTTTTTGTAATTAGGCTACTGTCTCCTCAATTAAGAAATATTATCTCTAACAACGTTTGATAGTTTCCACATGGAAAAGTTAAACATGTCCACACCATGATCTGATATGTGTTTTTACTGCAACACATTTTAAAACAGAACACCAAAAAAGTACATACATACATCCTACACTGATTACATAACATGGAAGGGACAGTGCAATCCCTAATGCTGCGTTCCAGACCCAATTTTTTAGCGCTTAAGTTACGACTTCAATTCACGACAACAACAATGTTACAACTTAGCATTTCAGGCAAAATTCACGACAACAACAATGGACGACATATGTCAAACGTTAATGTTAGCTAGCGGCTACCAACTTTGCGTTAGCTAGCTCTAGCCGATACTAGCAATTTCTAGTTGGCGACCTATTTTGGGCTTCATTTAATAAACATAACTTGTAGGTGGTGTAGGTAACACAGGTGGTGGAACTGAGCCACTGGATGAGTTAGCACCACCTGTGGTCAGGCATGAATGATGGCGTTATGTCCATGCCTGACCACAGGTGGTGCTACCTCATCCAGTGGCTCAGTTCCTCATCCCTGGATATTACCATGAATGTGTAAAGAGAACTGGTTGGCGCCTTTCCAATGAAAGTTGCTCAAAAGCACATGAAACAAACATGGATCTCCAAAAAAACTGGATCTTATCTGCTGAAATATAGAAGTTTTTTCACCATGAAAGTTTATGGGTAAAAGTATTTTTGGGCTGCAGGGGGTGCAGTTCCACCGTTGGCCTCTAAGCTAATGGTTGCTTCAACTTCCATGTTTAAGCATACCCCCTTGGATATTACAGTGATAACAGGTTGATCCGGAAAAAAATACAGGACTCAGATCTGGCGCGGTTTGTTTGGGCACATTCTTTGCCTAGATACGCTAGCTCTCGTGCAGGATTTTTCTTTATACATCACTGTTTACCATCTAATAAAATATGAGCTATCATGTACCTGCCTGTTCTCATGGCAATACTTAAAAATACGTACAAAACTTGAAATTAATACACGTACGTTTTTAGACTCATGGAAACGTAAAGCCTTGTACGTTTATGAATTGTAAAGACCCTAACCTTTACTTCACCAAAACCCTAACATTAAATCAATAAATTAGTATTTATGCCTGAAAAGAACGTTCCTCTAAGTACCCTGAATTGAAAAACAATTGGTCTATTCTTGGCAATGTTTCCATTGAATGGCCATTCAATGCGTACAAGAGTTAACATTTGAATGGCAAATATGTTTCTGTTTACGGAATGTGGGGACATCCCACGTGTTGTGATGAGAACTCATTGCATGTAAGGTAAATCTATTGCGAAATTATCTTATGTTCTTCAACACTTTTTCAAGAAATGTTGTGTTGATGTGTCAATGTAGTGCATACTGTCGCTATCTTACAACAAACATTGGCGATGAAAGTCAAAGGGAAGTGTATTCAAAAATAATGTTGAGTTTTTGTTATTTACCCATGCCTTGCCATGCATTACTACTGCTGAGATTTATACAGTCCGGCACAAATTTAATGAATTAACCTTTTGCTGTTGAAAAATAACTTGAGGTTTATACGAAGCAAAAGCTTCATAGCTGTGCAAGTCATCCTAAAAAACCTTCAGACCAAAGACACTAACAATGTGATTTCTGCTTGTAAATGAATTAGCCCACAAAATTCAACGTAATTTTGCAGAGCCTTAAGTACATTCAATCCTTCTCTCCACTGGAGATGGGATTTGATTCTGCACTATATTCCATCTAGATATTGTGTCTAAATACCTTCTTAATAGGAATACTGAGTTTTAGTTACAATAAAATTACAACATGAACTAGTCACATTGAAACTACCGACGTCGATCTTTCACTGATTTTTCACTGAGTTCAATGATGTAAATAGCTTACATAACCAGTACTTCAAAGAAACGTTGTCAGAATGTACCTTCAACGAAATGACAAGTGATTGACGTTGTAATAAACAAAATATGTCTTCACTATTATGTGGTAGATACTTATCTATCTTACATAACGGGGATGAAACCAGTACCAAAACATATGTTGTCACCTCGTACTGACAAACTAATATCTTTGCTGGGCATGCTATTGTATGGTGTGTAATTGCAAGTCATTAGCATTACTCAACTAATGGTTCCTCACCTTGTTAAAACAATGTATAAATATGTATGTCCAGTATATCTGTATGATATTCTGCTATTGTCCCAAATATGTTTATTAAAATTAGCACACATATTCATAGATTTGAATAATTTACAAATATGTTTGACTACCAAATTGATTATCTTTCATTTTCATTGACTTGCCTCTTCAACAACAAAGGTTTCCGTACATGTGGAGGGCTATACCCAATCTAATGATGGGACAACCCTCTACTGCATTATGGGTGCTTGTACTCAAAGCTTTTGGAATTGGTAAGTTACAAATATATCTCATATTTAGTCCTAATGTGTATTACCTATATATCAGTGCAGTCTAACGTAGACACAATTATTCATAAAAAACAGATGGCAATGCCAAAAAACTACTGTGTGGTAGTTTTAAGCCAAGTTAAATACATATATTCACACATCAGCCAATTCAATCTAACAAAAAACATTGATTATAAAAAAACAGATGTTTCATCAGAATATGCTATAATATTTTTTTTTCATTTCTCTTTTAGGCTGCTTAGCTACAGTGATCTTTGCAGATGTAGGTTTTCTGACAATGAGTGAAAATGTCTTAATGGTTTGCTGGATGATGAGTAACATACTGTAAATTTAATGCCAAATGTATTATAGTAATTATTTTAAATAGTAAATATTAGTTCATATTGTTCATGTTATCATTTTATGAAATATTTCGATCACTTTATAACTGATAATAAAACAATATAATGAACTCTATGGATCTCTTTCAGAGCACAATATTACCCATGACCGGTATGTTAAGAAAAGCTTGTATATTTACGTATCAATATGTATTAGGTTGTTACTACTGTACCATTTGTATTTTGTAATTTGTCATTAATTAATATGTAAAATACTTAAATTTGAAAGCTGCACAATTGACTGTTGAATGAATGAAAGGCTTACATAAAGCAAGACTAACTTAATGTACATGACTTATAAACAAATACAGTATTTAATTTCACAAAATGTATTTGTCAGATTACTTGATATATTTAAATGTATTACATTTTTTACTATTAGAAACACAACAGGGGAGCTTGGAGAACAGGTTAGTGTTATTATCCAATTGTCTGTTGTAAACTTACATACCATAAAGACTTTCATCCCAACATGGACAAACCCAAGCCAGTTATTTTAATTTAATATTTTTTATCTTTCTGAAACAGCACAATAAACAATGCCTCACAAGGGCCCTGCAATTCAACAACACTGAATCAGGCCAGATCCACGGTAAGAGAAGATTGACACATGAACTCAAATATAGCTACGATTAAATAAGTCCAAACATCTAAATGCTGTATACATTAAGACATTCTCAATACATCTTTAGACAGCCTGGGTATGTGACTTTTGCATTGCCGCAATGTCATAAGGCATCAGAAAATATATGTAATAACTTCTAACAGCACAACAAATCACAACATACTATAAAACATCAGTGGCATAATCCTATTTTGTGTTTAATAGTAGTGTCAGCCCATGTAAAGAAACTTCATCTTTCATTTCTAAAAAACACATGGTTAAAATTTTGTTGTAAAACATGCATGTACACTGAACATAAATACAGTATAAACGCAACACTATTGTTTTTGCCCCCATTTATCATGAGCTGAACTCAAAGATCTAAGACTTTTTCTATGTACACAAAAGTCTTATTTCCTGCAAATATTGTCAACAAACCTGTCTAAATCAGCGTTAGTGAGCTTGTCTCCTTTGCTGAGATAATCCATCCGCCTCACTGGTGTGGCATATCAAGATGCTGATTAGAGAGCACAGGTGTGCCTTAGGCTGGCCACAATAAAAGGCAGCTCTAAAATGTGCAGTTTCATCACACAACACAATGCCACAGATGTCGCAAGTTTTGAGAGAGTGAAACTGACAACTCCCACGCAGTTATTTAAATCCACAACAGGGGAATTCAGCACCATAGCCAGCTCTGCAGCCCACTGAATTGTTTGGCTGTAGAGCTGGCATATAAAAAATACTTTTTTCTTAAATCTTTGTGTTCAGGTCATGATAAATAGGGGAAAAAAAGTGTTGTGTTAATATTTTGGTTCAGTGTGTATACTATAAACATATTGTATGTTTTTATAATGTTTTGTGTTTTCATATGTTTTTAGATTCTGAACGCTGTTAACACCCTGACTGCACAACTGTCTTGTGTGGGAAGCAACAACCAAAACCTTTCTGAAGAGCAGTTCAACGGGTTGCAAGAAGACCTCCGACAGATTTCAGAGTTGACCACAAAAGTCTTCCTTTATTTGGTATTTCAAAATTGCACTTGTTATATATTAACTGAATTAAATTTTGTAATATTTGCATTTTTTATTTAATAATTCACATTATGAATTATGCAGTCGTATTTAAAGGTTTAGGCACCCCTGACAATTTCCATGAATTGCATTGAGCCTCCTTTAGCAGAAAAAACAGCCTCTAGACTCTTCCTAAAGCCTGTAATGAGTTTGGATGATTTTTTAGATGATTTTGGATGAAGGTATTTTGGACCTTTCCTCCTTTCGAAACATCTCCAGTTCAGTTAGGTCTGATGGTTGCCAAGCATGGACAGCCCATTTCAAATCACCCTACAGATTTTAAAGGATATTCAGGACTGGGGACGGCCATTCCAGAACATTGTACCTGTTCCTCTGCATAAATGCCAGAGTAGATTTTGAGCAGTGTTTTGGGTTGTTGTCTTGTTAAAATATCCAGCCCCGGTGTAACTTCAACTTTGTGACTGATTCCTCTACATTATTTTCAAGTATCTGCTGATATTGAATGGAATCCGTGCGACCCTTAACTTTAACTACATTCCCAGTACTGGCATTGGCCAAACAGCCCCACAGCATGATGGAACCTCCCCCAAATCTTACTCTAGGTAGCAAGTGTTTGTCTTGGAATGCTGTGTTCTTTTGCCGCCATGCATAACGCCCCTTGTTATGACCAAATAACTTCATCTTTGTTTCATTAGTCCACAACACCTTCTTCCAAAATGAAGCTGTCTTGTCCAAATGTGCGTTTGCATACCTCAAGCAACTCTGTTTATGTTGCGTGTGCAGAAAAGGCTTCATCCGCATTACTCTCCCATAGAGCTTCTCCTCGTGTAAAGTGTGCTGAATTGTCGAACAAAGCACAGTGACAAGCAAGATGATGTTTTAGGTCTTTGGAGGTGGTCTGTGGGCTGTTTTTGACCATTCTCACCATCCTTCGCCTTTGTCTCTCCAATATTTTACTTGGCATGCCACTTCTGGCCTTAACAAGAACTGTGCCTGTGGTCTTCCATTTCCTCACTATGTTCCTCACAGTGGACACAGACAGCTTAAATATCTGCGCTACATTTTTGTTGCCTTCCCTTAAACCATAATGTTGAATATTCTTTGTTTTTTAGGTAATATGAGAGTTGTTTTGAGGCCCCCTGTAACGATATACTCCAGGCAGGTTCTGTTAACAATAGGATTTATTTTGAATAATATAAAATGCAGATAGCAAGGTTGATAATAGGCTGTGTTCAGGGCAGGCTTGTATTAGGTACCAGGGCTGGTTCTCATACAGGCAGAGTTGAGATCAAGCAGGTTTTAACCAGGGCAAATGAACAAAGCGATAATCCGGTGGGCACAATCTCTCCAAAACAGAAACCAGGCCAGACCATAGATTCAGAATACAGAATTAGAAAGCTCAGCATGAAGAACTTACTTACAATACCTCACAAAGAGGCAATGGCTTGTGTGTGCTTTATACGGACTGGGTGAGAGCAGGTGTTCAGAATTCTGGTGATTGAGACCGGGCTATGGGAATGCGTTCATGGAAACTTGAGGGTTACCAGAGTTGGAAGGTGTATTAATGTGAGAGGCAGAACCAGACGACATTACACCCCCATGTTGCCACTCTACATAGGAGAGTCAAAGAGAACAACAACTTGCAATTGGCCACCTTAAATACATTTTCTCATGATTGAATGCACCTGTCTATGAAGTTCAAGGCTTAATGAGCTCATCAAACCAATTGTGTGTTCCAATAATTCAGTGCAAGGTAGTTAAAAATATTAAAATCAACAAAATAAAAAGGGTGCCCAAATTTTTGCACCTGTCTAATTTTGTTCTGATGCATATTACACATTTTTTGTTAATCCAATTAACCTAATTTTACCACCGAAATATGTGTCCTTCAGTTTTTTTGATAGATCAAAATGAAATTGCTGATCCAAACACCAAATTATTTTTAAATGAAAATCATGGAAAATGTCAGGAGTGCCAAAACATTTGCATCCAACTGTAGTATTGTATGACGTTTACAAATAATTAACTATTAAAATTTTCCATGTTAAGTCTGAGGTCCAGAATGTTATTGGAGTTTTGAACACCCTCAACACCGATAATGTTCAAAGTGCGGAGTTCATTAGTCTGTGGTTCAACATTCAGCTGGCACCTCTTTTACCCGACATTACCGGAGAATTCCTGACACTGTTGAGCAAAGAAGACTTCAGCTGCAGTTCCTATCAGGCATTGTGCGTCAGCAAACATTCTGCCTTAAGTTAATCATGTTAAGAGTAAGCTAAACAGTTGTTTTTATTAATATTATATTCCATTTCAGGGTCAAGGGACTAAGTGAACAACAAGTATCCCTGGACACTGAGAAACAACAAATGATCTTGAATCTTTTCATCTATCCATTCCTTTCAAGGAATCAATCGGGAGGTAATTATATGGTCTAGAGAAACAAAGAATATCTGGACATACTGGTTCAGGGTAAGAACTTAAAGTATTCTCTGTTGGGTTTAAATATTCTTCACTGCTTTTGTTTCAGATTCGGGATGTGTCTTAAACACAAATGGAAGCACAGACTGGTTACAGAAAAACTTTGGCAAATTTTCTGTTTTTGCAGCACTAACAGAGTTAAAATTGCTCAATCCAGACTTTTCCAGCGTAAGAAACAATTGTTACTATACATGATTATGAATAACTACAATGATTATGTTCTTATCTGAAACATTGGATAAATAGTTTATTAATGCATTAGAATTTTGCATCCTCCCAGGTGGCAGTTCTAGACTCCCTCTCACCAAACCAGAAAGCTGAACTGATCCTAGACACAACCAGTGGCGCTCTGGAGAATGTGACTCTTGTGTCGGAAGTATTTGTCAGCTTAATAAAATCTGAAGTGCAGCTAGAGGAGTTCTTTGTGACTTTTGTTGAAGTCACCGTACAGGTAAGTACATCACTCACTGGTTGGTTTGGACCTTGTCCAATGATACCAGTTTGTTGAGAAATCTGCCATAACAATCACAAAGGTAGAATGTCCTCCTAAAACTGGAACCATTGTTTTGCCAGGAAAACATCACCATCATCGAAAACGCAGCCGTAAGAGACACAATTCTAAACCTGACCTTGACAGGTCTTGCTCCCTATTTCTACGAATTTGAGCCGGTGGACTTCCAGCTGTGGTTCCAGGTCAATCTGCAGGTTGTGCTGGCCAGCTTCAGTTCTTCTAGTTTGGTTGTTATCCCTCTGAACATCACCTGTGAATCCTACAATGCCATGTAAGAGAGTAATGTGTGCCCAACTCATGTATTCAGGACAACATCTTCTGGTACATATTAACAAAAGATATGACTAATGTCTCTTGTTGCCTTCTACCTAGATATTTGGGTCTCGACCAAAGCTTGGAATCACTCCCACCTAACCTC
>JACXGM010016812.1:0-20185 GCA_016801145.1 Umbra pygmaea
TCTGGTATCGCAGCCAACAATAGTCGAAGTATGCCAGCAGTTTTGGCGGCTATGAAGTCCCTTTCTGGTATATTCAAACTATGATTAAAAGACAATTTTATGAGATTGCTGGGTTTCCAATTGAGGCGAATCGGGCAATTGATTGTACTGCGTCTGTAGCCACCATCCATGAATGATTATGCATTTATCAATCGCAAAACCAATCAATGTTCAGATCATATGTGCTGCCAGGATGTTTGTTCTGAATATGGTAGCCGGTGGCCGGGTGTGACACGCGACTCTATTTTTTAAACTGCAGCGTTGGAACTAGGCTACAGGCTCACTGCAAATCCCCAAACAAACAGGAGCGCAGGTTCAACAGTGCGCACACACGCACACGAACCACAGTGGAGTGATCCGTTTGCTCAAGGGCAGGTGGCTCTGTCTTGGGTAAGCGGGTGGGGTGGGGGGATTGCTATACACACCAGAGCAGGCCTGCAACATAATTATGGCATGCGGGGTTCTCCACGATATTGCGCTGGAGAATGGTGCCATTCCATAGAGATCAGTGGCCACAACAGCCACCATTTCGGCTCTACGAAGGAGAAAGGATCTTATTCTGAGCTTGTAATATAAGTGCTATCTTGTGTAAGAAAGCTAGGGTGAAGTCAGCTAAAATGGGCCACTTTTTGGTAAAGGGCTTAAAAAACCATCAAATAAGCTTTGCATGAGATCTAATGTAATTTTTCTGCTCTGCCTGTCTAGAAAACTCAGACCAATCAAAAATCTTGATACAAGTCCACAAGTGTTGAAGCAACAATGCAAGATCAGTGATTTGCTGTAAAGATATTAAAATATAGGACACTACAACATTATTTGGCCCATTTTATCTGATGGCCCAATTTAGCTGACTTCACCCTACTTAAAAAATACATGGAAGGTTTAGTGAAACTAATTAATTCATTTGAAATGCACTTCAGGTTCTCATTAATAGTTTTCAATGACTGTAGCAGTAACCTCAGTCAACACCGCATTTTCCTTTAACAATCAATGCCTGATTTTAAACTTCCAATTAATATCAAGCGGTTGGCCTGCACCTGAGACCTGAGCGTCTCTTTTTATCTCAGAGAAATTCCTTTTCTTTGCCAGATTTTGCATATCCATGTCGTAAATTCTAAGGGCGAGGCCTCTAATCCGTGCATAAATGTGGGTGGGATATTTAAACTACGATGGATTTCAAACGTCTGATTTATCAACACCCGTTCATTTGTACGCTGGAATTGAAGTGATACGAATGTTTTGTAAATCACTCGTGAGTCTCGTCGTAAGATGATTTCTGCGCTCAGATCTACACTGGTTTCTACGCACGTTTGATGAATGAGGGCCAATAGGCGGGGGACCCAGACCGCCGTATCCTGTTTGCGCCAGTAGGGGGACTCCAATTAGTCCAGAATGCTGCTGCAAGGCTCCTTACTCGCACCAAAAATTACGACCACATAACTCCCATTTTAGCTGAGCTTCATTGGTTGCCTGTTAAATTCAGAATTTATTTTAAAATTCTACTCTTTTGTTTTTAAAGCTCTTCATGGTCGAGCCCCTTCATATATTTCCAATCCGGTCAATCAGGTCCTCAACTCAACAACTCCTTGTCATCCCTCAGACTAAAAACCAGGGCCCGTATTTATCAAGCTTCTTAGAATTACACTTAAGAACACTGCTAAGACTTGACTTAAGAGTAAAAAAATTCTTGGCTCAAAGCTGCGCTTAAAAGTTAGTTATCAAACGTCTCAGTCCTACTTTTAGTGAAGTGTAGGACTTAATCTTAAGTGTCAGTCTTAGAGCTGATTCACGACACTTTGCTGTGCCGCAAACAGGATTTTGGATGACGACATAGGCAAGATCCAATCACTGAATAAATGTACTTGTTTAAGAATATTCTCAGATAAATTCGCATTCAGTGGTGACATTCATAAGAGGAGTTGACATTCAACAAACCTTTGACAAAGAAGAATTTTCAAGAGAATCCATTATGATATACACATTGTAAATTGAAGATCCAAAAAGGTTTTCAACACGTTTTCCACTATTTCTCAATTAAATATTTCAAACGAGTGTGCTGTTAACTGACCTGCCTAAATATTGCCTAGAGTTAATGATGTAATCATAGCCACCATGGATTCCAAAAGATAACCGAACTGGAGAGAATAAGAAACACTGCTTAATTGCTGTAGTTGAATTTCTGAGTGGAGAATGTGGAATCTGCGCTTCCACTGGCCAATCCCTCTCCACCACACTTCATGTGATACAATGTGCCCTGTGAAGGGATATATTATATATCGCCTATATTAGGATCCAGTGTTCTATTAATAAACAATGAAACAATTGTGTACAAATAGTTTACAAAAAGGCTACCTGTTGTAGTTCATTTTATGTCAGTGGCATATGGAAAGGGGTGAGCATCCACGAGTGGGTATCCTCCGGCGGCAGAAAGTGGCTTTCAAACTGCTGCTTTGGGCCACTTTCATTCAATATCGCGCGTCATGGTTAGACCCGGGCCATTTGGGAACCACATCCAAAATGTTGTAGTCTGCATCACACTCAACTTGTGTGTTGATGCTGTGGTACCTCTTTTTATTCATATAAACATTATCGTTGACGCTGTGAGCAATGATATTTATATAAGTGACATCCATTGCGCCTACTACTGTTGGGAAGCCGACTATTTGAATGAATTGTGTTTGCTTCTGTTGGATTATGCGGGGTGTTGTTGAGAAGTCAGTGAAACGCGTGACAATGTGTTGAGCTGTAAGTGCAATAATTGTTTCCATTACAATTTGGCTTATTGATGGTTGTGATGGGCCAAATCATCAGCATTGCGTTGCTGCAAACGAAGCATAATCACCACCTACAATTCATCTGAAAATAAATTGCTGCATAAATGTCACTGGTGAAATGACGTTCCTGACTCAGTCGCTGATAAAGATGATGCCTGCTCTGTCCAAACAATACTGTTTTAATTAATTAAGCAGCGTCAAACAATAAAAAAAATAATCTTCCTCTCCTAAAAGAATTGTGCACGTCTCTGTCTACACCATCAAAAGCCCCTACTGGCAACTCTTAACCACTTGAGAGACCACAAGTAGCTGGGAGAGTAAGAGTGATTCTTAGCTTTGAGAAATTTGATAACTTGCTTTTACGCTTAAGTTTGAGAGTAGGAGTAAATTTTGTAAATTCTCAGCACTTAAGACTAAAATGGCACTTTGAGAAGCTTGATAAATACAGGCCCAGAGGTGACCGAGCCTTTGCTGTAGTGGCCCTCAAACTCTGGAATTGCTTCCCACCCCATATCAAATCATTTAACTCAATTGCCAGTTTTAAGTCAAACATGAAGTCGCACATTTACTCTCTTGCTTTTAATTCACTATGATTATTATTGTAATTTCTCTATTGTCTATATAAATTATATATTTCTCTATTGTGCTATATAAATTAAATGACTTGACTTTTCTACTCTCTTTTATTATAGAGCAAAAGGAGCTTAACAATTTATGTTCCTTAACTGGAAAATAACGGTCCTGTTACGCACAGGGAAGTAAATAATTTAGTCTACATAAGCATATGGTACAATGCACGTAACAATACAACAATACTTCACAATTTCCACATAAGACAACCCCACATACACTCACCTAAAGGATTATTAGGAACACTCGTTCGATTTCTCCTTAATGCAATGATCTACTCAACCAATCACATGGCAGTTGCTTCAATGCATTTAGGGGTGTGGTCCAGGTCAAGACAATCTCCTGAACTCGAAACTGAATGTCAGAATGGGAAAGAAAGGCGATTTAAGCAATTATGAGCGTGGCATGGTTGTTGGTGCCAGACGGGCTGGTCTGAGTATTTCACAATCTGCTCAGTTACTGGGATTTTCACGCACAACCATTTCTAGGGTTTACAAAGAATGGTGTGAAAACCCAATAGAGCATCTTTGGGATGTGGTGGAATGGGAGCTTCGTGCCCTGGATGTGCATCTCAATAATCTCCATCAACTGCAAGATGCTATCCTATCAATATGGGCCAACATTTCTAAAGAATGCTTTCAGCACCTTGTTGAATCAATGCCACATAGAATTAAGGCAGTTCTGAAGGTGAAAGGGGGTCAAACACAGTATTAGTATGGTGTTCCTAATAATCCTTTAGGTGAGTGTATATACAGTCCTTAATTACTGATCCAGGTTAGCTGCGGGAGGAGTGGAATGTTGGGATTGGAAACAGTGGTGTCAGAAACCAGGGGACGCCGAGCATTGGATCCTGTGCCTACCTGTCGAGGGAGCTCCATTATCTCTGGTGCAGACAGCTATACAATTCTGTAGTGCCAGATGACATAGATGCAATAAGCTCACTCTCTAGGTGCCTAATTGCCATAAATAATTGGATTATGAATCCACTTGTTGTGGCTTTAAATCACTACGTGGAAGTTGTTAGTTTCTCTCCCTCAAAACTTGCGAAATCTGTGGCATTGGGCTGTGTGATTAAACTGTACATTTTAGAGTGGCCTTTTTTGTGGCCTGCCTAAGGCACACCTGTGCAATAATCATGCTGTCTAATCAGCATCGTGATATGCCACACCTGTGAGGTGGATGTAATTTCTTGGCAAAGGAGACGTGCCCACAAAAAACAGATTTAGAAAAATTTGTGAACAATATTTGAGAGAAATAGGATTTTGTGTACATCGAAAAAAAACTTAGATCTTTGAGTTCAGCACATGATAAATGGGGTCAAAAACAAAACTGTTGCATGTACATTTTTGTTCAGTGTAAGTAAGGAATTTGGAATCAAGCAATTAATTGTTCTCGGAACACATGTTGTAACTGACAATTATATTTATTCTGATTATTTTTCTTTCTCCTTAGGTTATCGAGTTGGGAGGCAGCAAGGCATATTTATGGTCCGCTATAACCTTTATGTTGGAACACAAATGATCCAGGGACCCATGTAGCTCACTTGGAGTATGGCAAGCTTTTAATTCCAGGGTTCTGGGTTTGTTTCTGAACATCTGCTAAATTAAATGTAACTGTAATTGTTTGATGTATTTTTTACATGTGATTGGAGAATGTGTTGGTAATATTTTGCCAATTTTTGTTTCAGATTTGCTTGAAAGAAAAAATCTTCAAAGAAAGAATCTGCATCCACTTTAGAGGTTGTCTGGTTGGTATTTTTATGCATTATGCTGATTGCTTTTTTCACAATAGCTTCTGGTAAAATGTAGCAGTCACACAGTAAACACTACCTAATTCTCCTGGCAGATAAGGAGTATGGAATTTAACTGTCAGTTATTCCAGATCAGGGGCCCCATTTTTTAAATTTGGAGGTGGATTTGCTTCAGAAGTGGCGTACGGACGAAACATAGGACTTGCGTACACAAAGAAATATTCAGATTTATAAAACTGCGCACACACATTCTATAATCAACTCTAATACGTTGCACAGCTTTTGTGGCTACATGTCACACCCATAGTTGGCAATAAATAGTCAGTGAAACTCCACCAATTTAATATTTATTGATTGAGAAATCATGGCAAACACAGAGGAAAACCAAAAAAGCAACTGCACTCAATGTTAAGTAGAAAATATTGTTGGCGAGGTGAATATTCACTACAAAAAATATTCACTACAATCCTATTCATTTTCAATTGGGTCACGTGACAGTGCGTGCGTGGCAGTGTGGGATACCTGGCGATGCAAATCTGCTGTGAGAAGTGCCGAAAGTCAGGATCAATGCGTGGCAGTGTGGGATACCTGGCGATGCAAATCTGCCGTGAGAAGTGCCGAAAGTCAGGATCAATCCTATTTTAAGTAAATTTGAGATGAATTTCGCTGGTCAGGGTTGGGCGACAGCCAATCACAATGTGTCTGTTCCTCCTGTCTGCATCATCCATTTGAAAAGTTACCGTGTAATCGTTATCTACGACCAATACTGACAGAAAATATATAATAAAGGTGTCTGGATTTCCAGACGTAGATGTGTTTAATCCCTGTTAAAATACAGTGACACACACGTAAAGAAAGCGTAATGTGTAAAATTGTTTGAGGCTGTTGGTGTAACTTTACCATATTATGGCGCTCGCTTTGTATCGTTGCTTTCCTAACCAAGCTTAAAGACGTGTTAACGTGCGTGTGATATGCGTGTGGAGAATGTCTTGCTGTGTGGAGAACGTCTGCCCGTGTGGAGAACGTCTGCATGTCTGCCCGTGTGGAGAACGTCTGCCCTTGTGGAGAAGGTCTACATGACTGCCCGTGTGGAGAACGTCTACATGTCTGCCCGGGTGTATGGCGCTCGGAATGTTTCATTCCCCGACGAGACTGACAAGCACAACAGATAACACACGTGTATTCGTGCGTGTACCGTCTCCATTTGTTTTATATGGAGACGTATCCAGTAAATATCACGTCATGTAGACACGTTCATAACGTGTAGCTGTTGATCTATGCAGAAGTCATGGTGGCGTCACCTTAGAAGTTAACGTGTGGATTATGTCTATGGCGCTTGCTTTGTATTGTTTCTTTCCTAACCAAGCTTAAAGACGTGTTAACGTGCATGTGATATGCGTGTGGAGAACATCTGCCCGTGTGGAGAAGGTCTGCCCGTGTGGAAAACGTCTGCATGTCTGCCCGTGTGGAGAACGCCTGCCCATGTGGAGAACGTCTGCCCGTGTGGAGAACGTCTGCACGTCTGCCCGTGTGGAGAACGTCTGCACGTTTGAACGTCTGCCCGTTTTGGCTAATTTCAAAATAGTGCACACACTTTTATGAAGTTACTTTGTATGATGAACTAGAAGAGTTCATAATTTAAGTTATTATTAAATTAGATTAAGCATTTTTCAACAGTGTTGTTGACGATCAAATAAGTGCAGACATGGCATATGCATACAATGCAGCCGACATCAACAATCCGAGTGTCTTTATAGAGAATATTTTGCAACTATCAGTTGAGTTGACTTTGCTGACATAAGTGGGGGATTGTAGTGAATATTTTTTTCTTCATTAGATTCTTAAATACAAAATGTCTTAATATTTACAGAGGGTTTTCTATCACAAGTTAAGGACACAACAATGTCATTATTATTCCAGGTCTCGTGACAAGCACCATTGCTCCAACAATTATTTGGTAGAAAGTGCAAATGAAATGTTTAATGGCAAACCTTTCCTTGTTGTTTCCCTGATAATAAAATATGACATTGGTTCTGTAAAGCATATGTTATTGTTTTTAAAAATGTCTGTTTTTACTAATAAGTGTCAAACGGTTGACATATAGCCTATACGATCTGTGACTGTGGCATCAGGTAGGTTATTAAAAATCTAATTATTTAGTTATCCACACTCGCATTGCGTGCTCATGTTTTATTGTGCGTTGCGTGTTCAATACAAATTGTTTCAAATATTAACACTCACATATAGGCTGCATAACCTTAATAAATCACTGCTGTTAATCTGTGCAATTAGGCCTATAATATAATAAAATTAATAAAATATCTATCAGAGAAGTGATATGAACATTCATTGCTTAAATTCGCTCTTGAGCACGTAAAAAATAATATTTGCTATAGGTCACCATAATAACATCTGTTTTAGTGAAAATCAATACAAGGTTTTTATTCCCATCGTATATATTCACAAAACCCAATAAACATGGCTTGTAGGCTGTTTGGTAGCCTATTGGCTTATTTGTCACAGTTGTTTTTCTTTAAAATAACATAAAAAAACACATTTCGGATGTATCCTATGTCTTACACATTTGTGTAAATTCCCGAGTTTACATGTATTTATTCACTGACCCTAATGGAAAATTTAAGAAGCATAAAAAAATTATGTAAAATTAAGAAGCCCTGCATGACATGCGGAAAATATTGTCTATATCAACTTATAATATCGGTTGCATGATTTCACTGAAGACAGAAAGCACAACTGCAGTATCCATTTTCAGCTAGAAATTCAATTGTTATATACTTTAGAGACAACTTTCTTTATGCCAGTTGCTGCTGTCAAGAATGATAAATGTTGGCCATGATTTCGGCTCTTTCCGGGGCGTTCCTCCTGCCGTATTGTACAGTACACCCGTGAACTGTCCGGGGCGTTCTTTCTGCCATATTCTACAGTAGCTACTGTAGATGGCACCCAGAATAATAATTGTACAGTAGGCTATATGAATCAAACAGCATTCCACTCAATTTACAGGTGATAATAAGCAGATAATATGCTTTTAAATATCATTGCATGAGGTTGGAATACAATGTATTCAGCAGGACAAATATTGTGGCATTTATTTAGGCAAAATTATTACGCTATTACTAATAGATGCCTATAGCCTAACTGTTGAACATTTTCGTTTGAAGATATTTCTCAATGCAATACGTTTTTATCTTTAGCAGAGTTTTACTTTTTACAGGTGAAGTGAGTAACAATCATTCACTCATCATTTCCCATGTAGCAAAATGTTGTCTATTAGATGTTGAATAGACGTAAATCTTCAACGTCTAATTACGGTCTACTGAAGGTTGAAAATGAAAATTGAAAAGACGCCAAATTTTTCCAACTTTTCAACGTTGAAAATAGGTCGTTCTTCAATGTTTACTCAATGCCTATTGACAACTGTCAATTCTTAAGTCACAACACATTAACATGCCAAGTAACATTTTAGATTAACATATGAATGAAACAAAGCTTTAAAGAATGCACTTAGAACAGCTTTATTATACTAACTTATAAAACAGCACATTTTAAATAAAATATATTACTGCAATAAACAGGTCCAGTAACCAACACAAAGGTTTCACATTCCAAAAGCAATCACAAATCTATAGTAGAAATGGTTGACACGTTAGAACTAGTTTAAAACCACTATTTGAAAAATCTATTAGAGTCAACACAAAACACATACAAGAACAAGATTAACATTTGAAAGTTCACCAAGTAAAGCTTTAAAATTAGCTTTCTGGCATGAAGAGTGGTGGCTTGATAGGTGGAAAAATACAGATTTGCGGGGTTCCTCTCCTGCATTTTCAGCTGGACTGGGGTGTGGTAAAAAAAAGTATAAATCTGCTTTGCGCTCCTCATAATCACAGTTTCAATGAATTTTAATACCTTTGACGGAATATGTAGAACTCTTAAAATTTATTTGAGATAATAATGAACTTGGTTTGGTAGTTTGTTATCTTCGTTATTTTAGCATGAATAATAGACTTATCCTGACTTAGTTGGAGACTTAATGATCAGTTGGACACACAAACTTAAACAGTCTGGCTGAAACAACTTAGTTGAGATCACGTCGTAAACCAGTCCAAGGGTGACCGACTAATTTTCAACAATATATCAACGTTGAAAGACGGTAATTGTTTACTGGGTTTACATGGCACCTTCTGTCATTGAACCTCATTGTAGCTTATGTTTCACGCAGGTATTTAGTGGTGTGTTTATAGGCAAATCATAGAGACTGTGCACCAACACTGACGCAAGTGGTATTTATCAATTGGGATTGGACCGTCTGATTAGTACTACTTGCGTAGGCGCATTCTTAATTCTCTTCGTAAATACCAATGTAGGATTTTTTAAACGCAATTGATAAAATATACCCAACACTAGTTAGTGTTTTTTTCACCAGTGAGACTGGGCTATTCAGACAAGAAAAAAATCACTTAAACTGTATAGGCCAGTTTGAATATACATTGAGTTTTTTGTGTACGCACTAAAATTAATGTGGGTACACCGCTTTGGCAATAGCTGGTTTTATATAATCAGCACCTGAGGGGTTGGGTGTTTAACATTTGTGTTGGGTGTTTAACATTTGTAACACAATGGAGGTCTGGGCAGGGGAGATTACTGTCACCTTTCTACAAAAATGATGCACGCTTTGTAAGGGTGTGCAATGCTGATATTTTTTTACACAAAACAAGAAGATGTACATGGGTGCATGTTAAAATCGGGGCGCGCTTTATGCGTTTATATACGGTATGTTGTACAGTATGTTGATAGATGCTGGTGAGATATAAATTAACCAATTTGTGGTGTGAAAGTACAGACTATTGTGTGTATTCTCTCCCCATGTATTATTGCCACTTGTTAATCCTGTATGATGGGGCATACAGGTGCAACAATGTTGTCAAAAGATTTGGTGAAGGGGGCCTTTGAGACATCCGTGCCCAGGGCACATCATCGCCATAATCCGTCCCTGAAACAGTGTTTTATTTATATCAGCAAACAGCCGCCACCAGCCGAGAGCTGATGAGGGGGTGTCTGAAATACCGAGTGGGAGCCATCACATTAACGCACATAATGCACATGTCCCCACCACTTTTTAAAACATATTCGCGGCACAGATTTACCAATAGGCCTGGGCCTGGCCATGGCTACAAATAAATACAATACCTCCAGTTAACTAGTGAAGCATTAATTTCGTTCGTTTGTCAAATAAAAGTCGCTCTAGCGCTGAAATGTGTTGTTTTTTAAATCATTTGTTTTATATGGAGACGGTACAAGCACGTATACACGTGTGTTATCTGTTGTGCTTGTCAGTCTCGTCGACGAATGAAACATTCCGAGCGCCATACACACGGGCAGACGTAATCCACACTTTAACTTCTAACGTGATGCTGCCATGACGTCTGCATAGATCAAAAGCTACATGTTATTGACGTGTCTATGTGACGTGATATTTACGTGTACGTCTCCATATAAAACAAACGGAGACGGTACATGCACGTATACATGTGTGTTATCTATCGTGCTTGTCAGTCTCGTCGGCAAATGAAACATTCCGAGTGCCATAGTAACTCAGTGGGTTGTATGTCTCTACACAGCTGCTAGACATCAAACATAAGCTTTGTAATTACGTTGCTAGCTTGTGAACTTGGCTGGAGCCCTGTATTGTCATCTGCCGTGAAGCAGCAATGTCAACGCGACAAGCAGCTTCCTGTCATTATTCATGTTTAAAATGGAGATCTTTATATAAATCGTTTTATATGCAATTATTGCCTTCATAAATGTAGACTATAGAAGTCATTATTTTGGGATAATATTACTACTCAGTAGGAGGACATTTAATTTGGTGTAACATCGTCATCATCTAAACACTACAGCTAGGCTGCTACTGAGCTACTTTTCCACAAGAACAATGTGAATTATGATTAATTTGTTAGTTTTTCATTCGTATAATTATCAACAAAAGTGGATTGATATCATACTATATTGCTAGATATGAGAGCTAGTCAGCTCCCTGTATTTTACACATTTTTTGGAACAGTTTAAACATACATGCCCACAAGCGGCCAGCAAAGAGCGAACAACGCTTTGGCAGGCGAAAATCGAAATGGCAAGTGGACAGGGCCCGTCAGACCGAATGGGAATTGAGCATCTGGAGCGAGTGATTTCCATGTTTGGTTAACGTAAAGATGCTTTTATGCGCATCTGGACGTGTCGCGGCACGGTGGACGCGGTTTCGCCTTCTGTTTTTGTTTAGTTCGTGTGTTCCCACAGGTGGCCCTGGTTCAGCTCATCACCCCTTATCACCGAATCCTCCCCTCCGTTATCCCATACACCTGGTTTCGTCAATCAAAAGCTATCCCATCATGCCCTTCCCCACTATATAAAGTGCCACTCTGTATTAGTCTCTCTCTCTCTCTGAATAAGCATGCAGTTGCTCTGTTGGTTTCGAGTGTGGTGTGTATTAGCAGATTTGGTGTGTGTGTGTTAGTAGTGTGGTTAGAGTGAGAGCTTTTGTTTTCGAACATTTGTTTGTAGAGTGAGTGGTAGGCCTGCTTAGTGTTAGTGTGTTAATGGTATTTGTTATTTGTGAATTGTGTTTGATCATTAACCATTTGTTTCTCTTTTGTTTCCCAGAGGGGGAGAGGAGGCAGTTGGGGGAGTGTCAGGAAAGACGGCCTGGCCTTACACCACCCGTAGGGATACTCCCCTGTCTACACACACTAGGTTTAGATCTGAGCGCCCACCCACTGTACTTTGGTTAGGGCACCTTGATCGTGTGCCAGTTAGATTAGATTTGTATGTGTTAGGTTTAGTGCAGGTTAGTGGTGGGACTTTGTATAATTTCTTTGCTTTGGGTTAGCTCAGCCTCTCCTCCCAAACATATCATTTATAAATTACCGTGGCGAATAAAGCCCTTTGTTAAACGGTACCTGTGTCTCCATGTCCTTGCTCGCACCTACGACCCCATACCTCTGTTGCTGACCTCAGGGTGTCCTGTGTAGTGGGTTTGACATCCCACTCCCCTCCTGGGGAGGATTACGAACGTAACAAGCAATACAGTATGATGTCAATCCACTTTTGTTGATAATTATATTAATGAAAAAACGAACAAATTAATCATAATTCGCATTGTTCTATATCTAGGTGGAAAAAGTAATTTCAGTAGTAGTTGCTGTAGTGTTTAGACGACGTTACACCAAATGAAATGTCGTCCTACTGAGTAGTAATATTGTCCTAAAATAATATAACTTCTCGATATAGTCTACATATACGAAGGGAATAATTGCATATAAAACGATTTACACAAAGATCTCCATTGCAAACATGAATAATGAAAGGAAGATTATTGTCGTGTTGACATTGCTGCTTCACGGCAGACGAGGGCTACAGCCAAGTTCACAAGCTAGCAACGTAATTTCAAAGCTATTGTTTGATGTCTAGCAGCTTTCTAACCCACTGAGTTACCAAACGCCTCAGACAATTTTACACATGACACTTTCTTTATGTGTCACTGCATTTTAACAGGGATTTAATACATTGTACGTTTGGAAATCCAGACACCTTAATTATTAATTTTCCGTCAGTGTTGGTCGTAGATAACGATTGTATGGTAACTTTTCAAATGGATGATGCAGACAGAAGGAACAAACACAACGTTTCTGATTGGCTGTCGCCCAACACTGACTAACGAAATTTGTCTCTAATTCGCATTAAAACAGGATTTATCCTATCTTTCTGCGCTTCTCACGGTAGCTTCGCATCGCCAGGTATCCCACACTGCCCTGCACGCACTGTCACGTATCCCAATTGAAAATAAATGGGAGGCGAAATTAGGCTAAATACGTCTTTGAAATGCCTAGTGGACAGGCCCCGTGGCCCTGCGTACACACCTGCCACTTTTTATGGGCCTCAGGGCAACGAGTCTCAATGTATTCTCTATGGTACAAGATGAATTGGGAGGCGGTAAGCAAGAGCAGTGCACGTGAAGTGATGCGTAGGTAGCAGAGGAGGTGAAGAGAGGGCGTGGAAAAAGTTGAAAATAGTTGAACTTTTTGGCTGAAGTGACGGAGTGTCAACCAATCAGGACACATCACGCCATGTGTACCAGCTAAACTACATCAAACATAATTAATAACCATTTAGCTTCTTAAGAAATGAGAAACACATACAAAAATAAACGAATGAAAATGTGTTTTTATTTAAATTATATTATATGGAAGACCAATACTCAAGTGATTGACATTTCCCACGAAACGCCCATAGAGCAACGAGTTCTAGGCTGGAGAGCGACGTGAGGCATACAATTTGGCTTTCCCCAAAAACAGTTGTGAACGCAGGGTGACGCCTGAAACAGACTTGATCAGTCAAACCACAAAATCTGTGCTATGTGAGTTGAACCGTAAGCAAATTGTGTGTCATTTTAGGTTGCATTGCTAGCTGTAAGCCTTAAACCATTGATATGCATGGATGACTGCAACACCTCTTGCCATGGGAGATTCCAAGTCACAGTTGAGCTCACGTAGCACTGAGATTGTGGTTAGACTGATCAAGTCTGTTTTCTGAAGATGGCGCCTGGCTGTATACACAAACTGTAATGTCTTAAACTTTATTTCTATTAAAGTGTCTGTACACTTATGAAGTTCTCAATGATTCGGTTTGCATGTAGGGAGCCTCATTATGCTACCGTGGAAGTGTGGTGCTATTTTGAGTTTTGTTAGTGGTCTATAATAGCGATTTACTTTTACTTCATCTGTGCCCTCACAACTAGCATTTTAAGGTAATTATCAGTTCACAGTTTAATAATAAATAATAATAACCTTCATTTATATAGCACCTTTCATACAAGGAATGTAGCTCAAAGTGCTTTACCTCAATAAGTCAAATAAAATGGAAGAAATTTATAACAATAAAAACATTTACATCAATAAAAGACAAACAAATGTAAATAGTTAAATTCAAAGCATCAAAAGCATAGAGCACATTTGCAGGCAGTCAAATAGAAATATGAAATGCAGAGGAACATATTAAAAAGAGGGAAGGCATAAAAAGCATTTGGGTGCTGACTTAGTTAAAAGCTATAGTGAAAAGATATGTTTTAACAGCTTTTTGAATATATCAATAGATGATGCTTATTTGATATTTTTTTGCATGTGTTCTACAGTTTTGGAACATACTTAACAAAGGCAGCATCTCCAATTTTTCTGTGGGTGGAATTTTGTACCATTAGCAGGTTAGCTGTGGAAGATCTGAGTGGCCTTTGGGGAACAGGATTTTAGAGAGTCTGTAAAAATCGGCTCCTCCCGAGCCATTTAGAGTTTTATATACAAGCAGGAGGACCTTAAATGAGAATTCCGGGCGTTTTCAAAACGTAGCTCTGTTGTTTGCATATTTGAAGTGCTGTCAATAGCGTTAATAACTCAAACAATCTGTATTGCCAAAACTGTGTTTACCTTTTGCTGCCAGTATAAAACCATTACACATTTACAGGGCAAGCTAAAAAGCGTTCTTTGAGCCACTAAACATGTTTGAAATGTCAATACTAGTCCATATCCATGTGCACTGATTCCTTATAATAGTCACAGCGAGTTTGAAAAATAAGTTTGTGTACATTTGTATACATTACATACTCTGTTTATTTCCCATTTTCCAGTGAAGTCCACACTAGTCGATTGTCGAAGTCATACAATGCAATTTTTCAAAACGTATTTTTTCCGCCAAAAAAAAAAGATTTGCTGTGGTTATATACATAAACTACTTTGATCGGCTGTAAACTGACACTTGTAGTGATGGGGATTCCGAATCACTAAAGTGAACTGAATCATTCAGTACAGTTCATTTAAAAGATTTGTATCTTTCGAATCACTGATTCGGTTAATGAATCTTTTTGTCGAACTGCTTAATTCCATTTTGTGCCCATGATGTGACCTTATTATTTACTGTGAAAGCAGTGCACTCGTTATATTTTTCAAGCTATTAACAAAAACATGTAAATGTCTGGAGATGTGCGGTTGATCCTCCAGAGGTTGACAAATGTATTTTGCATGTAGTGCACTTGGCAATATTTTGATTTATTTTGGTGAAAACGGTCCAAATATTGCTCCTTTGTCACCGTTCACTCATCTTGACGTTTTCAACTGGCTGCATGTATGCATGCACGCACGAAAGCACTTCTGTCTTGCGTAGCGTTAATATAGATTTATGTAATACACATTGAAAATATTCACATGTACTTTTTTAGGGAAATAAAATAGATTTACGAATGACACGTTTAATTCTCTTTAAGTATGCTTAAATGAACATATTTTTATAATAAAGGGTGTGAAGAACAGCCAATAACATCGCTGTGTAGAGACAGTTTGCGCACTCTCGCGACACAAGACTCAGTATTCATAGCCCTTTCAAATCCGCGACAATAAAGCCTTTATGACAAAGATTAGGAAGACGAGTTCGATTTCTGCTGCAGTGTGTGGCTTATGATAAGTGTGGGCATATATTTATTCAGGACATGGTGATGACATCTACTAAGTTATAAAAGTTTTTGATTCGGACTTCACCCGTGGGCTACATCTGCGTAATGTTCTCTTGCAGAAGTGATTCATTAGTTGAACGAATCTTTTAAAGCAGTGATTCAGTACACCCAGTTCACTAAAAAGATTAGTTCAAAAAGAACAAATCGTTCGTGATTCGTACATCACTAGACACTTGCCTTCACAGCTCCCAAAAGTTCAAGAGTTATCGCGCATGAGCAGAGGTAACTAGCAACACTGTTGAATCAGTCCGTGAGCTGCCAAGGAAGCGGTGTCAGGTTATCTGGCTGACTTGCTACATTATTTGGACATAACCACAGCAAATAGTTTTTTTGGGGGAAAAAATAAGTTTTGGAATATTGCATTGTATGACTTCGACAATCGACTAGTGTGGACTTCACTGGAAAATGGGAAATAAACAGAGGTATGTACACAAACTTATTTGTTCAAACTCGCTGTGTTCATTATAAGGAATCAGTGCACATGGATATGGAATAGTAATGACATTTTGAACATGTTTAGTGGCTCAAAGCACGTTTTTTAACTTGCCCTGTAAATGCGTAATGGTAGTATACTGGCAGCAAAAGGTTAAACACGGTTTTGGCAATACAGATTGTTTGAGTTATTAACTCTATTGACAACACTTTAAATATGTAAACAACAGCTACGTTTTAAAATTGCCCGGAATTCTCCTTTAAAATCAATCCTGTGGGAAACTGGGAGCCAATGTAATGATTTCAGAACTGGAGTAATATGACCTTGCCTCTTGGTTCTTGTTAAGTCTCGCTGCTGAGTTTTGGATGAGTTGAATCTTCTCTAAAGACTTCTTTGGGAGGCCTGTAAAAAGGACGTTGCAGTAATCCAATCTAGTTGTGACAAATGCGTGAATTAGTTTCTCTGCATCTTTCTGGGTTATGAATGGTCTAACTTTAGCAATATTTCTGAGGTGAAAATAAGATGTTTTGGACTTAACCTGGGCACATCGATTAGCATGAAAACATATCCCAGAAAACGGTTGACTCAGTACAAATGTGTTACTAACCCCTAGGATCATTTTGCGCCAGAGTTGTCCTTTAAAACTACATTTGGTTTGTCTTCTGTTTTCAAAAAAGCTGAAGTCAAGTGCCAGCCGGAGGAGGGCGGGACTGTTGAGGTCTATAGGCTACACCTAATTCCCCACACCATGTTCACTTATTTAAACATAAGCCACGGGATCAATTGAGCATCACACATGAGTGATTTTGCCCACCTGTTACTGCATTTTATCCTTGGGAGGTGGATCCATGCGTCATGCCTCCTGTTCATTATGGATGAGCCAGAGTCAGGCTCACAAAGACAATTGCATTTTCCCATGCCAATCTTGTAGTTGCACAGCGAGTATATATTTAATCTTTGGTAAGTAATCCGTGCTGTGTGCAATATTAACCATAAACAGAGGGTGACATTCATTTGTGTGATTTTGTCATTCATTTGACACCCCCAAGATAAACATAAGTTATTAAGTGGTGGCAAATTAAAGAGTTAATAGCATTTTCCCGTTTGGGTTTTGGCATTTTCATCTGAATCATCCATGTCAATTATCCCAACTTATTGGCAGATGTAATTATGTTTTTTGAATAGTCAACGTCATAAACGTATGACAGTAGCTGTAGTGGAAACTTTATTTTAACTTTTGGTGAGTTATGGCACTTTTCAGTTAGAATTT
Organism: Umbra pygmaea; assembly: GCA_016801145.1. Lineage (NCBI taxonomy): Eukaryota > Metazoa > Chordata > Actinopteri > Esociformes > Umbridae > Umbra > Umbra pygmaea. The sequence goes on from JACXGM010016812.1 coordinate 17,473, forward strand.
GCCACGTTACAGAGCTAAGACTTTGCGGACAGCCCACACATTCTCACTTCTGCTCAAAAGATTCTGTGATGGCCAGAACATTCTCACGTCAAGTAAATTTTTATACATCACACCGGGTGCGTGAAAACCAGTGTGTACACAACGTTTATACATGAGGCGCCAGGTCTGGTAGTTTGAAAGATAAGGGTGAAGCCTCCATTTCATAATCCAAATGTGTTTGTCTGGCCTATCAAATTTTTTAACATGTATTTTTGAGTAACCAATGCAAAAACATACTTTAAAAAAGTCATTATGGTATCCTGAAAAACACTTGCCAGAAATCCCTGAAATTGGGTGACTTCCAGTGGCAGTGTAGAATAATAATATCATGAACTTTTGTGCATATTTAAGACTTTAATGATGCAACTCATGTTCCACTTTTAAACAATAGAACAAGCAAAAGAAAAGGCATAATGAAGGTTAATTGTTAGGGGTTCTTTGCGGATTTAGACATGATTCTCTAATTTATTCCACAAATGCTAATATTACTTTCTCTGTCCTCACTGCAGTACTCAGGCCACTTTCCAAAAGAAAAGCACAAAGATGAATTTCCTTCTTCTTCTGAGCTGTCTAAGTTCCACCTGGGTTATCATGGTGTACTCACACATGACACTGGAGGACAGGTTCTCCACCAATAATCCTTCCTCCTCAAGTCTTAAGGAAGGGAGTGTGTCAGAATCTCCACCCATCGTCATTGTAGGTCAGTTAATCAATATGTTTGCAAATGGGCTACTAAATAGTTAACTACATAACTTAAACAACGAGTATGGTTACATTAATCTTTTTAAGCCTCATACAATGTCAATTTTTTTTCAGAGTTACCTAAAAGTGCAAAGAAGACTAAAAACAAGAAACCAAAAAAGGTAAACTTTTGTGAAAAAAACTGCCAGAATCATTCATGTTTCTATCATACACTCTTAAAAAATGTATTCTAGTTGGAACCAATTCAGGTTCTTCAGAGCAATGCCACAGGGGAAACGTTTTTGGATATATTAACAACTCATTTTTAGAAGATTTAGAAGAACCTTTTCAGGCAAGGTGTTTTAGGGGAACATATTTGGTGTAACTTGGAACCCCCAACAAATGGATCATGAAAAATCTGTTTATGTTCCTTCATTGCAGTTCATAAAACATGGTTCTTTTAGAAACCTTTAAGAAAATGGTTCTTTACAAATCCTGCTTTTGTTCCTAGCAGAACCTATATAAAATGTTTTTATGAGATCCGATATTGTTTCTGGGTAGGTCTACATTTTATTGGTTCTGGTGAGATCTCATATTGTTTTTTTTTGGTGGCACTTCATACTGTATATCTCTTTATCAGTTCTAAATTAAACCTAAATTTAATGTTTCTTCATATATCAATTGGTTCTAGGGAGATCTCATTGTTAGTGGTTCTTTATGGCTCTGAAGCCTTGTTTAATTTCCAGCATGATGTTCATAACAGTGTAAGGAGAAAACAGACTTAGTTCAATCAATTAAGATTTATTTTTTAGATAACAAGTCACGAAGTGCTTACACAGACACCCTAGCTAAGAGTAAGCAACACCAAGAAACTGAAGTAAAGTGGCTACCAGAAATTGTCTAGTAGGATTGGAACCTAGACAGAAACCTAGAGAGAAACAAGACTGAAGAGTGGCCAGTGCTCTTCTGGCTGTGCTGGCGAGATTTTCACAATGCATGACCTTTGTTCATTCATGTACTAATGTATTCAGTTTACACATTAAAATGACCTGTGACTGAGTGAATACAGGTGGGCTGTGGCCAGAGTTTTCAGGCTGAATCCATGTCAGCATTACAACCGTGCCATGATTTAGTGGTGTATAGTTGAGAGAGGGAAATCCAAAGGCAGGTATATGGTTAATTTGTTGTGGTTTATTTAACAATAATGACGATTTCAGTCCAGGACACTTACAATAGGTTGCAGGGTACGCCGATAGTAAGGTGCATATCTATCTACAATATTTAGCCTACGTGCTCTTTGCAGTGGCACGGGACGCTGACAGCTAAAATGAATATAACAGAAATACACATAAACTACAAACTAATGGGACTTACTTTTCACAACATCAACGTAGCTCCTGAACTAACTTCAACCACAACGTAACTTAAACCACAGGCAACAGATAATCAATCACCGACAGCGCCCTCCAGTTAGGCAGTGCTTTTATGCTGGAAGCTACCTAACTAATAGAACACGGTTGAACACAGGGGCGGACTGGCCATCTGGCATACCGGGCACTTTCCCGGTGGGCCGATGCTAATTTTTTTTTTTTTTTTGTCCGGCCCATTTTTTATTGACACTGGGCTGCTGGCCCAAAACATTTTGGTCAAAAATATCATATATAGGCTAGGTTTTCTTTCTGACAGATACAGCCCATTTAGCATGTAGATCAGCGGCCCATTGGTTCAGGCATGGTTCTAGCAGGGGCCAAACACGTTCGCCTGGCAAGACTATCTTATTTAGGCAACACAAATTCTGATTTGTCCTTTCAGAATAATAGCGCTTGTTTTAATTCATTTCAATAATCATTGTGAAGTCATTACAAAGCTAGTGAATTGTAACCAAATGCAATTGTATTATGTGTAAAGAAACAAGAGTATATGATTGCAAAAAAAAACATTTAACATGTTATCAATTACAAGGTTTCATTGAAAACAGTAACAAATACATGTA
>JACXGM010016813.1:0-13623 GCA_016801145.1 Umbra pygmaea
TCTTTTTTCATCTTGTGTGTAAACAAATTGAAAAAAGAATTTTGCACCTGGCTTTAACATACGTTCAGATCTGTCTACCGGAAATATAGGCAAAATTGCGCATATTTAATGAGAGAACGCCTAATTTGCATAAATTAACATACATATTTAAAAAACTTGTAATACTTTTTTTATATACTTGTGTAAGTAATCAACTGAGAAAGTTTCATGGTGATATCTATTATTTAAAATTTTTACCCTATTCACCTGTAGTGTCTCGCCTTAATACATTTCTCAATAAGGGTGTAACAAAGCAAAATGTGGAAAAAGTGAAGTGCTGCGAATACTTTCTGGATGCACTGTACGTGCACATGGGATGTTTCTGGAGGCAGGAAAATGCATGCCTCGTATGTTTATAAAATGTAAAAAAGTAAGTTTACCTTAAACCTACCCTAACCTTAACATCACTAACCTAGCATATTATCCTTATTATTATCCCTAGTATTATTAGTATTTTGAATTGGAAATTATTGGTCTATTCTTTGAAGTGTTTCGGTAGGTACGTAAAAGAAAAGCTCACATTTTGATTGTCTTTGATTGAAGTCTGGCTTCATAATGTGTCAAAATTTCCATTATGTATGGTTACCCACGTCTTGCCATGAGAATGTTTTGGATTTTACCAGTGCTTTGGTTTTTGCTAGTGATGTCCTGATCTTTTATTTAATCTTTTTTATATAAGTCTAATATGTCTCCTACTGTAACTGCTTCCCTGCTTTTTATTGATTGGAGGAATGATAAAATTGTTTGTTAAAGGCACACGCTTGAAATATACATGTTTTAGTTGTGGATAAAGTAAAGAGGAATGACTGGAAGGATGTTAGATCCTGCGTGAGTTACATTTCCACTCAATTTCCCACAGCCCTGTTCTGTGAGCATGCAGTGATTTAACACAGCATGAGGGGAGTTTTGAGCTGGGTTGTAGTAAAGGGGACAGAGGTTAGAGTCAAAGGAGGCAGAATAGGAAGACAGTAGGGTCAAAGACACAGTCAGGAAACAGACTGGAGTAGGATTTAGCAGAAGGGATTATGGGATAGAAGGAGAAGTGGGGGAGAAAGTGAAGAGTGCAATGGCACATTACCATCTGTGTAAGGGCTGAGTGGGTAGAGTTGGATGAGATGAAAAGAAAAAAAAATGGTGGTCAGATACTTGAAAGGGGATTTTAGCTTTAAAACCTGTTGTGAAGACGAGGTCAAATGTATTGCCTGCCTTCTGAGTGGGAGGGAACTGGGCAAGAATGGGGTCAAAAGTGGCAATGTGGGCAAAAGAAGAGGCGGGAAGGAATTAGTCAATGTCAGGTGTCAAGGTGTTGAAGTTGTTGCTGAGTGGTGAGCCAATGTCTGGATATTAACTTATGAAAATGCCAAGCTCATTGAGTAACTTGAAAATGGTGCATGTTGATCTTGAGTGGACAAGTAACAGCAGGGCTGGGTGAATAAAGATTTAATCACCGGCAATGTTATTTCAATTATTATATTTTGGTAATTTCATACATGTCTGTCAGTTTGGTAATACTTTATTAATTCCAGAACTATTTAGGAATTTTTTAAGCGAAATCAGCGATCGGTTTGGCTACATCTTTTCATTCTTAATGTAGTAGCCATCGGGGCCTCTCTTGTTACAATGTAGCTCCACTTTCTGTAAATAATGTATACTCATATTCATTGAATAATAAGGAATAATTAGGGATGAGAAGGATGAAATCCTTTCTGTAAAATTGATGAACAGTAGTGCCCAACTGGGATTTCATCTCGGTCACTTTTGTGGCAAACAAACAAAGAGCAACAACAACAACCATTAATCTGCAACAAGGACACCTCAGACCCAGGCTGTCTTGGGTTCTACCCTAGGGTTTTGCAGGCTGACATTAACGGATGGTGTTAAGAAACGCTTACAACAATTGTATCCTTGTCCCTGGGCTCTCTGTTTAAATTGCACAGCATAACATGTACCGGTAAATACACGTTTACATTTACACTGAAAGGAAAAAGTGTCTTTCTAAAGCTGGCCTGTCGAAATATTATAATTATTTGACCAGATAATGTAGACAGGTGACTAGCTTGCTTGTTCAGTAAAATATGTAGTTATTTTCACGAACGTTTAAACTAAATATAAATTGCATTTTTTTTGCTGTAGTTTACAAAAAGATAACAAAATGAAAAGTTTTAATGAAGGACCAGGAGTGTCATTTATCAAGTGTGCAAATGAACAATCCTACATTTGTAATTAGGAATGAAATTAATAATGTGTTTTTGTATAAATAAGATTTATGTACCCTGGTAGGAAATCCCCATTGATAAATACTACTTGTTCTTCGTGTCAGTGCCCATGCACAGCCTCTATGATTTGTAAATCAACACACCCATAATTACCCAAAAATTGTCAAAATCACCCCTTAAGCCTGTGGGAAACATCAGCTACATTTCAGAACCAGTTCTTATTCAAGTTCAAGTTTCAATTTTGTCACATAACACAAAAAAGGTACAGTGTTATATAGAGTTACAGAATACTGCCTGTCTTACAATTTTATATTATAGTTGCCCCTCCACCCAGATCCAGCACCACAGGTAAAACATTGTAAATGTGATCGATATATTTGTTGCAGGCCTTGAGTTCCAGCTTTTCAAGCCAGAATGTTCGGATCACAGTTAAAAGCTCATCTTTGCTTGTGGGCATGGCCTGCTTATGGATAAATGTTTTCAGCTCATTCAAAACATTTTCAATGGGGTTCAAATTGGGGAAGGGGAAGAACTGGGCATCCTGCCAATTCATTAGTCATTATCACAAATAAAAATTGTCACATGCTGTATCTCTGGGGGGAGGGGGGGCTTGAGCCCTTGCTCTTTTATATACCATCAACACATGACAAATACTTTTTCACGAGGGACAAGTTTAATTCCAACGTCCATCATCATAGGATAAGGGTGAAATTTAACATTTATCATTTCATTATGATTATTTCTAAATTCACTTATAAATATTGTTTCATTACTTTTTTGTTATACTATGAATTATTTAGTGTAATATAGCCAAAATACTCAATTGCATGAGAAGCAGAGGTCAAGTGTGCAGTTGTAAAATAATCACATTTTATTGCAAAGCCTAAAGTTGACATCATGGACTTTGTGAAAATAATTATATAATGAAGTGTATACCTCACACAGTTGTCACTGGTTTTGTCCATACATTTACTGACATTCTCTAAAATTTACAGTAATTGTCATACATTCATGGCCTCTCCTCCACCCCTCACACACCCTCTTACAAAATCTCAAGAACATCAATCCCTGATTGAAAACCCTAACCAGGTGACCATTTGATTTCTAGGGCCGCGGGGATGTGCCAGACAAGTTAGAATTCCATGATGCTTCTGGCTACAGAGAGCAAATCTGTTTATTAAAACAATCTGGTATTATAAGACAAGGACTGCCTGATGATCACCCAGGCCACAATTCCTGTTGAAATATAATTATTACAATCAGTTATTGATTCTACACAACAGCGATCTCTAATAAAATGAAGGCAGTGACGAATAGTGTCTGATTAATATAACACCAAAAATACTATTTGTTCCTGTGCTGGATTCAAACCCTGACCATCTAGGCGAGGTAAATACCAATACACCATCAAGGCCGTGTGAATAGTTCATGTCTTTGGTGGTGTAGGATTCCGTGCATGAAAAGGTATTTTAAATGTACAATATACAGTTTAGATGAGACATTTATATTGTAGGACAATAGTTTAGTGACTAAAGTGCTACAAATAATACATTTAACTTCAGAACATAGTTGTTTTAATGAAAAAGAAACACGCTGTTTTACACTCCAGAGATTATCGAGGGGAATTGCTTTGGATGAATGTGCTCCCTGGAGCAACTTAGGGTAAAGTGCCTGGTTCAAGGACACAATGACATTTGGCACAGCTGGGAGTTGAACCTTCTGACTAAAAGTCTGACTCCCTAACCGCTGAGCCATCTGACCCCCCATATATAAAAGTCTGTACATGTAAACAGTAAGCCGTGACCGTAGAATATTACTATGTCTATACATGTAAACAGTAGGCAGCAACTACAGTATTCTACTATTATTTCAGGAGGATCAGTATTATCTAAATTGACCCAGTTAATTTATGTAAATAAACTCAGCAAAAAAAATTGCTTTCAATTGCTGTTATTTTCAGGACTAATGTGTCCTTGAAGTGGGGGGGGGTTAAAATCAAAAGTAACAGTCAGTAGTGTTGTACAGCTACAGTGCAAGTCCTCCTTATCGACTGCACCAGATTTGCCAGTTCTTGCTGTGAGATGTTAACCCACACTTCCACCAAGACATTTCTGGGGGGAAAGGACCTAGTTCTCACCCTTCGATCCAGCAGGTCCCAGATGTGCTCAATGGGCTTGAGATCTGGGCTCTTTGCTGGCCATGACAGAACAGTGACATTTGTAGGAAATCATGCACAGAACAAGCAGAGCCTCCACCTCCAAATCAATCAGGTATCGGTGTAGCATTCATTCCTTCAACGATAAATGTAATAAATGCATAGATTTACAAACATGTTCAAGCAAATATTCATATTGATAGATCTCACACTTTGCATATAATTTATCCCATGCGTGGTTTATGCATAGAGCTGTGCGTACGCACACATGATAAATGAGCCCCCAGGTGTGAGTGATTAGGGATGACAAGACCTTCCTGATGATGGTGAGGAAGTTGGATTGAAATGTGTAGGTATAACGAAAAAGGGTGTTTGTGCTAAATGAAGCCCAATATAAATATCTCTGTCACTTTTGAAAAGCAGGAAACATTATTTGAACCTTTAAGCTCTTTGGCACCCCCTCTCAGGTGTAGTCGAAGATCGGTCACATACTTCCTCCAAGCACATGACGCCAAGTCATCAGATTCCTATCACACTATTCCTTCAACACAGAAGCCTTCAGTCAGTACATACATGGGAAGTTTTAAATGTTTGCCAATCATGCAACTGTTATTGAATTCACAAGAGCGACATGAGTAGGCAATTGTATCCGACTACTTACCACAGACAGGATTATACCAATTTGCACTGCCCATAGCAGTCACGAGAAAGTATCTTAGACCACCTAGTTGTCTAAATGTCACGAGAGACCAGTCGACAAATTATTGTTGCCATAACGTTAGAGGTTTGTGAGTTAAACTATTGTCATAATTGTCACATCCTGCCTAGTAGAGGGCAGGTGTGGATAGGGTTGGGTATCGTTTGGATTTTAGCTATTCCGATGCTGAATTGGTAACGATTCCAATTCCTAAACGATTCCTAAACCGATTCTTGAAAACCTGAAAAAATAACATTAAAGAAAAGTTCGCATAGAGTTTTATAGAAAATTATTTTAATTTAACAATATATTAATGTTTTAAATTACTTAAATATATAATAATTAAACCTAATTCATCTAACACACAACTACAATAATTTAATAATAAATAACAGTTACACTATTAACAAGTAACAACAAAATAAATGTTGAGTTGATATGCTAACTAAACCAGCTTCAAACTTAGCAGTTCTTTTGCAGAGAAATGAACATATATGCCTTCTCTGGCAAGTGTCACACCCACACCATCTTCGAGGACCTTCCGGCTCTCTCGGTCACCGGAATACTAGGATTTCATTAAGTGTCAAGTCCAGGTTATATTGTTCAGAGGTAGTACCTTATGTAATTGGTTAGATGGGTAAGTGGACCTCTAGTAGGGCTGTGCCGATACAATGATTTAATGATGAATCGCGATTCCTTTCTTCACGATTTTGTATCGATACTCTGGGCTCTAGAATCGATGTTTGCTCATTTTATTTAATGCCGGTAACATGTGAGAGAAAGAAGTAACGTGAGTGCAATACTACGCACAGTCCTGTAGGTGTCAGTAAGCACTAAACAGCGGGTGAAACCTGCCGCTATCCCCACCCTTACCAAAGAACTCTGGTTTCTAGAAATCCGCCAGCTGGTGATGGGACAACCGACTCTTACGGAGTCGGAGTCAACCGGACGGTTGTTGGTTGGCTTACCGAGTTAATAGATTTTGTCACCGGTTCGCGTGCCAACGGGGGGAGGAGACACCCATTTGATTACATTAGACTCAAGCAGTACCCTTGGTTACGGTCTCGTTCAGTAGCCTCTCCTTGTGACAGCCTCTACCATGCAGCCTGCAACATTAACTTAATATAACTACCATGACGTGTAGCTATTTGAATGTGATGTACTTCCCCATCGATAATGTGGGTGTCTTGGATCTCTGCTAGTTTGGGTTATTAACCAAGCTTTGATTCTAGTGCATAGATGATTGTTTTGATGGCAATTCCGCTTGATTACATTAGACTCGAGTGGTTGCACGGCTACTTTCGGTCTCGTTCAGTAGCCTGGTGCGTGGTCTCGGCAATTCCGCTTGATTACATTAGACTTGAGCGGTTGCACGGTTACTTTTGGTAGGGACATAATAAAATGCTTAACGTGAAAAAGCTTAACGTGGTTAATGTACCTAAACAAGTATCAATCGTCACCAAATTTCTCATGGCCATATCTTGTCATGAACAATTAAGCCTTCAAAATAACTAAACCGAAATCCTATGATTATAGAAGTAATCTTACATTAAAGCTTTCTTCTTCATTGGCTCCAATGGCGAGGAAAAGGCTTAACGGGATTTAATGTACCTAAACATCAATTTCTCTCTCATATTTCTCATCATAACCACTGAAAACTATAAAAACAACTAACCCAAATTCGTTAAGTCTTTCTGCTCCATTAGAGCCTATTGTAAGGAAAAGGCTTAACGTGATTTAATGTACCTAAACAACGATCAATAATAACCACATTTCTCTCTCATATTTCTCCCTATAACTTCTTTCTTCAGTTTTCAGTGGTTATGGGGAGGAATATGAAAGAGAAATGTGGTTATTGTTGATCGTTGTTTGGGTAGGCCTACATTAAATCACGTTAAGCCCTTTAGGTGTTGAAAATATGCTCTCAATATACCTTACCTGACACTGCTGTTGATATCCTGCCGCTAAGTCGCACTGGTTAAACTATTCTGAAGGAATCCTTAAATGTATATGTTTTTTCAAATTTAAGTTAAATTTCTTATTAGGGGTAATATTATTAGACTGTATAATTCAAAAGACAATCTTTAAGTAACCCCCATTAACAAAAGATTGCCCTTTTGAAGTATAAAATTGATATTATTTGCGTTTTTTAGCACTTCAGTAAGTATCGGGATTCAGTTGTTATATTGCAATAAATCGTGATGTATTGAATCGTAACATGTGTATCGTGATATATATTGTATCGCGAGGTACTTGCCAATACCCACCCCTAACCTCTAGCCTTCTCTATGTTTCATTATAGACGCCAGTGTTCCGTTACGCAGCTGTTGCCTATTGTAATTAAGAGAGTATATAACCAGATCATTTGTGGCCTGTATTTTGTTGGTTAATCCGCTGGTGTACCTTGTCTTGTTCTCGTTCTTGACTTGTATGTTATATTGAGAATCTGATTAAAACCGCTAAACATGATTGCTTCCATTCGTTATACATTGGGACTGAGCATGACAGCAAGACTGTACGACGTGCTCTCCTGACTTATTCTTTTGCGCTACCGTATCTCAGACGTTCTCCCAAATGACGTTCTCGGGAAACTATTTTCAAAACATGACTTAAATTGTATGCCAACATATTTATGTTGTTTTTAAGTTGAGCTGCCCATTTTGTTATTAGGCTATATTCGTCCTTCTATTACGTTGCACCTGCATGTTTCATTTCGCTGGTTCATACAAGAACATTCCACACATTCCATAGCATTCTAAATTAAATATTAACGTTCACGGTTAAGGTTAGCTATGTGGTTACCATTGATTGTATAGGTTGTTACTGAGGTTAAATGTTAGGATTAGGGTTAACGTTACTAAAAAAATATATATAATGTGCAACATGCTTGCATCACGCTGGAACGGAGAAAAACACACAAAGTATCCATCTGGATTTGAACTTGCAAACTCCGGGATGAAAGTCGGGAAAGTTTGGCAGTGTAAAAGTAGCCTACATTTACTGTATCTAGCTAACGGTAGACTACAGAAAAAGTGTGATATTTTTAAGTCCGTTTCGCAGCATCAGAGGGAAAATACTTCAGTCGACACATTAAGTGGAGTCGAAATTAGGAACCAAAATTTGCGTTCTGATCCGGTCCGACTCCTCCCTGTTGTGGTGGAACTGGTTCCATAGTGGAACTGGGTTTTGGTACCCAACCCTAGGTGTGGACAAGGAACTGAGTGGATTCAAATATTTATGTGGTCATAGTCCTTTAAGCCAGTGATAGGCACTGTTGTCTTTATTTCTCTTATTTTGGTGTACACCCTTTAAGGGTCCTGACACCTCTCTCTGCTTGGCCAGGTTACCTGAAGCTTAGGTTAGGCTATTACTTCGAGATCTGATTATGTATTGCTTTCAGCTGTGTGCATTTAGTCAAGAAGGTAGGGCTATATAAGCACTGGCCAAGCAGGGGGATGTGTCAGTCTATGTTTATGTTATAGACTATGTGTTGTGCCTGTTATGGATTCTGTGTTTGTGATTGCTTCTTGGACACCACTATGAGGTATCATGACAAAATCCTGTAAGTGTATATATATATATATATATGTATATATATATGTATGTCTGTGAGTTAGCCTTGGATCTTTAGATGCGTTATGTGCCGTGTTACAGAGCACAGTGTTATGTCTTATCCAGTGTTGTGCCATCTAGTCATTGTCTATGTGAAGCTGCACTCAGAATTCCTGAAGTAATAAAAGCAACAAACATAGTATTTTCTCGGTCCCTCTCCTTTGCACCTTCATCTACACATATTCACTACATCTTATGACAGAATGACTGACCTACAAAACCCAATGACTTCGAGACCGAGAGCAAAAGGAGGAAAACAGAGAAGGAAGTCGTTCCTTTGAGTTGGAGTGGCTTGATTCCCCACGACGCCATGTCTACCACCATGGGGAGAGCGCTGTATGGGGAAGAGACTCCGACTTCTAAATTGTTGTGGGATGACACGGCCTGGTTCTCTTACCTGGGTTATCTTAATGGCCTGGTCACCGCCAACCCAGAGCCCAGGGCCTATTCGCTCCAGGAGGTGGAATCTGACCTATTTTCCTCTGAAGAAGAGGACCTGGAGGAGGTAAAGGAGGAAATGGACTTTCCTCCAATAGAAAATCCCCTGTATGTTTTTTGGAGGGCATGAGGGCTATGTGGATTGTAATGGAGTTGTAGAGGCACCTTTTTGGGAGGAGCAGCCAGGGTGGGCAGCATCAGTGTTAGCAGAGGTGAACTTGGCACCGTATATACCCTCCAAGGAACCATGGTGGGTGTATGCAGATATTCCACCAGCAACGAGCCCCTTTGCTGATATTCAGCTGATGCTGTCCCCACTACACCATACCCAGGCTTCTGCTCAGCCGGCTCTACTCCAAGCCCCTGCTCAGCCGGCTCTACCCCAGGCCCCTGCTCAGCCGGCTCTACCCCAGGCCCCTGCTCAACCGGCTCCAGAGCTCCCAGCTGCCATGGCTCTGGAGTTCGTTTTTCTTCCTCCACCTCCGGAGTTTGAGAATGTAGCGCTAGAGTCATCAGGGCCCCCCTCAGTGCTGGAGTCATCAGGGCCCCCCCAGTGCTAAAGTCTCGGGGCCCCCCACAGCAAGGCTGTCTTCGGGGTCCTCTACACAGCAAGCACCGGGGTCCCAACGCTGCAGTCAGCAGGTCTGCCACAAGAGCTTTCAGCAGCACTGCCGCTGAAAGCCCTCCTACTGCCTCCACTGTCAGAGTTTGGTGATGCCACAGTTCTCCAGTATGGAGGACCTTCCACAGCAAGGCTGTCTTCAGGGTCATCTACGCAGCAGGCAACAGGGGTCCCAACGCTGCAGTCAGCCAGGGGCGCTGCTAAGGATTTTGGGCCCCATGAAAAGAATCTTGACAGGGCCCCCAACACAGCTGAGACAGGGCTTCTCTGGGCCCCCTCTTAGCCATGGGCCCCGAGAATCGTCATCCTTTACCCCCCCTTTACAGCGCCCCTGCAGTCAGCAGCAATGCCACTGGAGGCCCTCCTACTGCCTTCACCGCCAAGAGATTGGGGACACCACAGCTCTGCAGTCTCCAGGACTTCCCACAGCAAGGCTGTCTTCTGAGCCCTCTAGACAGCAGGCACCAGGGGTCTCAACTCTAGGGGTCTCAACTCTGCAGGCACCGGGCCCAACAGCTCTGTTGTAGTTTCTGAACTAATTCAGTAAAAACAACTACAACTTATGACAATAATACCTTTTCTCTATATGGTTCAATCCTACATGCCAGGGACATCAAGATATTCAAATGAGAAAGTGAAAGAGGGGAGAAAGACAATATGTACTTAATCATGACAATAATAACCCTGTGTTGCCATGGTCACAAATACCAGATACTCTTTGACTATTAGAGAACACAAAGTCATACACATCACAATAGAGCAGCTGGAGTATCACTGTTCTCTGTGGTAATCCATGTCTCTTTTATTGGCAAAACAAAATGTCTGAACAGAAGGGCAACAAACTGAAATTAAAGGAATATTTTACTCAAACTGATTTTTCACATGCATTCTGAGTCAATTCACCATGTCTACAGTGTATAAATTGTATACTTTGATGTATAATTACATCCTAGATATGGAAAATGTTAATATGTTAAAATGGTGCACTCTTGCGTCAAATGACTTATCCATACTCTGGTTTGAACATGATTGCATGGGGTAAAATATTCCGCTAACCATAGATTTATACTTCCTAAAACTGCCTAGAAAATCTGCTGGTTTTTGTGTCAGATGGCTCAGTGGTTAGGGTGTCAGACTTTTAGTGATTGTCATTAAAACTATAATGTTAAATTACATTCTTGACAACACTATAAAACAGCAAAAACACATTCTTTAAAAACACTTTCTTTAAAAACACATTCTTTAAAAACATATCTTAGAGCTTTAAGTGGGTGAAGCATTCCCCTCTTCCTTTCCGTGACTCACTCTGCAATTCAACAAAGGTGTAATTTTTGGCTCCAACAGTGCTGCTTACAAAAGAGATTTCCAGGGAGGCGTGAAGGAAATGTCAAATGTAGTAAAACATTTTTCCATCATAGCCAAATTTGCCTTTTGAGTTTTAACATATTTAATAAATACATTATTATTTGGAATTACAATGTTAGTAAATTAAATGACTTGTTTATTAGTACAACAGCAATTTCTATTTTTCACTACTTTAAAGTACCATGGACAGTGTATAAATTAACTCAATATAATCAGGTTTTCTAGAATGAAATATTCATAGGCTATGTGCAAATGGGTAACCTTTTGATATCTTTCAGACTTTAGGAGTTAAAATGTAATACAAGGAATACAAACACCATTTATAAATCCACAGTTAGATTTTTAGTGATTTATAATATTCTTCATTTAATATCAGTATATCTCTTTCCTGCTCTGTCAGTATTTTTGGATTTCGGGGGACAATAAAATGCCCCACACTGGACTTAATCTGTTTTTGTGGCTTCAACACTCCTCCAGGAATTCACTATGACAAACCTTAATCGGATACCTGCATTAAACTTGCATCATAATTTGCAGAGTCAATGCACTCCTGGAACAGTGCTACTCAGGCGTGTCCACAATGGTTGGTTATACTATTGCCAGTGAAAGGCATCACAACACGCCCTCTCGCACAGACACAGACACACACACACGGAGTGAAGTGACAGCTGTGGGTATTAAGTGGCAGTCTGATGGATAGAGTGCAGACAGGATGGCCCTCATATCCCCCCATTTATTTACCCTCCACTGACTGACAGCAGAGGAAAGGAAACGAGCATGGAGAGAAGAGAAGAGCGTGGGATGACCGGAGGAAAGGTGTGAGCAGGGCAGATGGAGGAGAGAAGGAAGGGCAGAGGGTTAGAGAGCTGGAGGACAGGAGGAGAGGAAAGGCGAGGTGATGGGAGAAATGGCCGGGGGGAGCAGTGTTGGCAGGGAGAGAGTAATAGGAGGTTGAGAAAGGAAAGCATGGGTGAGGATGGAGAGGCAGTTGAAAGGCGGGGACATGAACGATTTACGGTGGAAAGAAGATGATAGAAAGAAGGTAAAGGGAGGAGAGGATGGTTGAAGAAAGGGGGAGGAGAGTAAATGAAGGGTATGCACAGAACAGGGCCGGGCAGGCCAGGTGATTGAGGAGAAGAATAATAGCTAAGTAGAGCATGCATGATGAAAGAGCGGCGGAACGAAGGGGTGGCGGAAATAGAAGGTAATTGAATAGAGATTGAGAGCGAGAATGAAAGAGTGGAGAAGGGATTATCAAAGTGGAAAATAAATATATGAATGAATTAGACAAGGGGGCTGGGTTAGGGACAGGAGAACACTTCCTGGCTGGACATGATATACTTGGTTCTCTGTCCGCAGTGAAAGTAACTGTTTTCTCTTGCTTTTAAACTGCATTCCACACCTTCACAAGGTCCTCTATACTGTGACCTGTAGATAGCCAATTTGAGCTATGTGTTCTACATTTCAAACTGATGATTACCCTTGTACAAGAGTAGCTATCGTCTGACTATTATCGGCCACCTCCTATTATCGACCATTTTTAGCAGTTATAGGAATACCATTTCAAGTTCAAAATTGACATTCATTGAAAAGAAATAGCATGTTTTGCTGCCAGCAGCAAAGAGCCCTGTATTGCACTGATGGTTTGCTTCTAAAGCTGAGCAGGGTCAGGCCTGGTTAGTCCCTGGATGGGAGACCAGTGCTACTAGAAGTGGTGTTCCAGGGCCAGTAGGGGGCACTCTTCCCTCTGGTCTAAAGATCCTTCCCATTGCCCTGCGTAGGGTGCCGTCTTTCGGATGGAACGTTAAAAGGGTGCCCTGACTCTTTGTGTTCACTAAAGATCCCATGGCACTACAGGGCTTGACATTAACTTTATTGGCCACTTGTCCGTCGGACAAGTAAGTACATTTTTTACTTGTCCGATAGCAAAAACTACTTGTCCGAAGCAGACATTATTTTTTATTAATATGCATGTCTGTATTTCTGAGAAACAAGAAATAGGCCTAAATTTCTCCTGTGTCATGTTGAAACCAGGGAATGTAAGGTGAAAAAGTACATTTTAATTTTTCCCTTGTATTCAGGGAGGGTTTTTTGCAATGGAACCAAGGTTATCTAGAAAAAATAGCCAACTCAATTGCTCTTAAAATCAGCAATTCAATTCATTGTGAAGTTAGACATAACATGGTATACTGCTGCATATTTCTTACTTCTATGACAGAGACATAAGATTACCATGGTAACATAGTTCAGAGAATATCTGTCACTTGCTATCTTCAATCCAATTTATTTTTCTACAAGCAGTTGCAGTTCAAACTTGTAACCAAACTGGGAAATTAAGCCACTGTGGCTGGTGCAGAAGCGTCATGCACCTATTTTTTTAAGGGGGCACAGTGTGCACAACACACGGAAACAGGTGCACACAAATACTGATATTAAAAGGAAAATCCACTTGGCTAAAAAATCTGAGGGGGCACGTGCT
>JACXGM010016814.1:0-20184 GCA_016801145.1 Umbra pygmaea
TGACTCAATAAGAGTGCCTGGATTGAGTGTTTTAACACTTATTTCAAGTGATTACTCACTTTTCTAGAGCCTAGATATTTTTTCTTATTTCAAGAAATCTTACCAAGTGTAATTGTCTTACCCCACTGGCAGTTAATTTCACTTGTTTATAGTCTGAATCTTCTCAATTAAAGTTTTTTTTTTCTTATATTGAGATAGTAAATTTTTGCAGTGTAGTATCTGAATCGTTCATATTGTTCATTTTGGCGCAAGCGCATTACTTCTATGATCCAGTATACTGCTCCGTACTAGTATCTGAATCGTTCATGTCGTTCTTTTTGGCGCAAGTGCATTACTTCTATAATCCAGTATACTGCTCGGTACTAGTATGTCGTACTAGTACATTGCCCGGGAATGGTACATGAGTCGTTCATTTCGTTTTTTTTCACACAGGCGCACTACTTCTATTATCCAGTATACTGCTCGGTACTAGTTCCTGGATCGTTCATATCGTTCATTTTGGGGAAGGCACATTATGATTCAATACGGTTTAGTTCTTGGATTTGCTCATCACTGTAGACTGATTTAACTAGTCCGACCAAATTACTAATTTGACAAATTAACATTTATGTGCATTCTGTTGATCCTATTACCGGCTTATGTACAAAATAAATATTTTAAGCTTTATGTTAATTGTTATTCTTACGAAGTCATATGTCACTGGATATTTAAAATAATCGCTTTACTACACGCGTATCCGTACTGCTTGGCCACTGAACGTCTTTGTTATAATGAATTGATTATACAGTAGGCTGTTACATTTTGCCTATGGCACTGCCTCAAATGAACAAATGTTTGAATACCGGTAATATAAAGTCCAGGCTGCGGGATGGAAGTGAACAACACACTTGACAGCTACACTTATTTTATTGCCTCAAATGAAAAACTTTCTACCAGACGTCGTATGTGATTAGTTCATTATCTTAAATGTTTTTGGATTTGCGCAGGTGCATTACTTTTATCATCCATTATATGGTTAATTAATTTCGTTATTTCGTTCTTTTTTGTGAAGGTTTATTATTTATATGATCCAGTACATATGGTACGGATCAGTATACTGGTTCTTTTCGTTAATTTTGATCTGCGCATGCGCAAATGAACGATACAAATCAAAATGATTCATTCATTTGAATGAACGAGATTCAAAGATAAGAATTGAATTTCCCATCACTACTGCACAAGACTTCCTTGTTTTTCTTAACCTCTTGAGGATCAGTATCCCACCTGCGGGAGATTCTGGCAAAACAAAAGAAGAATAGAATCAGCGTTCACAAGTGCAGATTTGACTCTGCATATACATTGTTAATATGTACAGAAAGCTTAGAATCTCACAAATTTAGCAAACATATCCGATTTACAATAGCTATAACAATGTTATTATGTGAAGCGAGAGCTATCTTTCTCTGATTCGTCGTCAAAAGGGTCCCAGCAATAAAATGGAGCATTGTTTTTATTGTTATAATCCATTTTGTTACGTGAAAACAATCAGAAACATCATGCAACTTTACCGCAAATCACGTTGTGTATGAAGACTCACCCAAATATTTCCGATTAATACACCATCTAAAACGTGTCCGAGCCACCCAATACTTCCTCATTCGGATCCCTTAGGTAACGTAGATGTTAAAAAATGTCTGATTTGTCATTTTCCACGAACTGGAATATATAGATAGATATCTCTTTGTCTGTGTAGTACCTCTGTCATTACGCACACAAATGTCATCACAGTACTTAGATGAGTGACTGTAAAGAAAGACTGTATTATTCGTTTACCCTTTGGCATTATGCCGTGTTGCCTTCGTTTGAACTAGTGTTTCTTTCGTCAATGAAAATTATGACTAAATGTCGTTGTCAACAAACCTTTATCACGTGACGAAAACGAGACGGGACGCAACGTAAATGCTGGTCATGTGACGATGACTATAATAAAATGTATGATGCAATATGTTTGACAAATAAAAACGAGACTAAATGTGGTTTACAAAATAAAAACTATACTAAAATGTCTCTTCATTTTCATTGACCAAAACGAGACAAAATGTTATAACAATATTTTGTCTCTTTTAGTCACGTTATTATTATTATTTTGCAGTATTTCTGTTTCCTGTAGGGGTGGGCGGATAGATCCCAAAATATTGATACTACCGATATTACGTCTCGTTTTTTAAAGATCATTACTAGAGTCAATAGGATCAATACCACTTTCAATGTCCTTCTTCTACACATTTGATCAAAGAATAGCAATGTCACACTGTGCGAACAATGCTCCATCATCATGAACACATCTAAAGTGCCTCTCCGGCTCCACTGCTGTTACTTGGTTGCTTGTGAGTGGTTGTCACTCAAACAACGAACATACTGGTTGCGCACACACAGCGCCCTGCGGTGCGCACCCAGACTACCAGTACTAACCGCAAATCTGACACATAACTAGACTGGGTAAACCCAGATTTGATTCTTAAAAGATTGAGCTTGGTCTGGTGATTGCCAGACTAAGTATTAGCTCTTTTTTACAAAGTCTCACAGCTGGCAGGTAGAAATTCCACCACTGACCTTACAATGCACTGCAAAAACTGCCAGTGCACTGAGATGATTTGACTTCCTATATGTTTGAAAATAAGACAAAAACAAGGTAAAAATCTAACATAACTAGTAAATAATGTTTAAAGTAAGATAAAATATTTAAAAGAATGAAGTATTTTTGTTCAGATTGGTCATTTTTGCAGTGTGATTGCAAATAATTTTGGTCTTGAAAATGTAGCCAGATTTAGCCAATTAATGATGCTTTCACCTCATAAATCATGACACACTACTATCACGTACTACTGTCCAAGTAAAATTTCACATTTAAAATGAAGACCTGGCCAAGATAAAGTGCCGAGGTGCAAATAAATAAATTTACACATGAATTACACAACAATAAAAAAATAATAAATAATAAAGTAAAAACAGGAATACAGGGTGCAGCGTACATGAAAGTACATAAGCCGCTTTTAATAATAAAAAGTAATGTGTCAGTATTGATATCAGCGATACTGGCCCTGTATTACTTTGTATCGGATGAAACCCAAATTTTGCAGCATTGCCCACCACTAGTTTCCCGTGTCCCACTTCAGGGGTTGCATCAGGTCGCGCTTGTCACAGTTCCTGTGGCGGTGTAGATGATAGAGACAGGTGCGAAGGAATATAGTTACTCAATAGTAGTTTATTCAGGACTTCAGAAAGAACAACTGCCTCGTGGGGCATAACCTAACAGAAACAAGAAACCGGAACATGTATCAGGAACAACAATCGACAGGGGACTAAGCACAAACACACACTATATACTAAACCACAGGAGGGACAATGGAAAACACCTGAGCAATAATCAACGTAGGAGGGAGAAGCAGAAACCCTAATCAAAACACAACACACACGACAGAAACCTTTATAGACACTGGACGTAAAAAAATGCGATGCACTGAAAGGACACCAGGGGGAACCACAACATGACACATGAGGAAGCAAGCTAAAGACAGGACACACACAAGAGAGCAACTCAATGGGAACATGTGACCTAACATACTACAAAACACAGTGCCTGCGCTGAACAACAAAAGCATGGAAAACAAAGGCAGACATATACACGAGACACTAACTAACACAAAAGGGAAGTCCTCAATCCGGCCCACCCTGAGCCGGATGCGACAGCACTGTGCAGACTCAGGCGACGCCACTTCCTCAAGCCCCACTTGTGGCATTATTTAGAAAATGCAGCTGTGGTGAGTTAGCGTAAATGACAATAAACACAATTAAATCTGACACAGAGAAAACAACCGATGGCCGTCCCTACTATATTGACTGGGTAAAATATAATTGCATTACTAAAAAGACACTAAAATACAATTTTCGTTGACTAAAACTAGACTAAATGTCATCAGTTTTTGTTGACTAAAACTAAAACTAAAATAGTCATGGTTATTTTTGACTAAAATAAGACTAAAATGCTCAAATTATAACTAGCATGTTTTCACATTATATTCAACTTTGTTGTATGGGCACAAAGTATAGAAACTAGATGTAGCCTACTGTAGTTATAATGTCGTTTGGCTTTTGGCGTTATGCTGTGTGGCCTTTGTTTGAACCATGCAAATTACCTTTGTTATTCTGTTTTAAGGAAAGAATAAACCTCCTTGGATTGGACTTGTCTCCTGCCTTATTTCATATTGTGACAGAATACTCGATCAAATACTGTATATGGAGTCAACAGACAAAGGAGGTTTTTCCTGAGGCCTTATGAGAACACAACCATTATTTACAACAACACCACACCCAACTGGCCAATTTGAAGACAGCGATGGATGAAGTTCTCCAGCATCTTAAGAGGTTGGACGCGCAGAGGACGCCCCCATCACCCATCACTCAGTCCAATAACCCTCTCCTGCCCATACTATTGGAGTTATGGACACGACTCTTCCGGAGGTGTTACGGCTTTATCCTCCATCGCAAATTATACTTCACTCACAAATCTGGGCATCATGTATCTGACCGGGCGAGGGTAGCCACTATAACCTCTCTGCTCACTGGCAAAACCCTGGAATGTGTGACTGCACTATGGGAGAGGGCGGATTCAGTGACGGATGACTATGACCGCTTCACCAAACTATTCTGGGCCGTCTTTGACCATCCTCCTATAGGACGAGAGCAGGGGGATCGCTTGCTGCGCATTCTGCAAGGTAATCGGACAACTGCGGAATATGCTTGAGTTCCGTACCTTAGCTTCTGCTAGCGGTTGGAACGAGACTGCCCTCCACTCATTATTCCGGGATGGTTTAAGAGAGGAGGTAAAAATTGAGCTGGGCTGTCGGGAGGAGGAGGCGACATTAGACCAGCTCATCAAGATGGCAGTCAAGCTGGACCATCTCCTCAGAGCCAGAAGTAAGCCATCAGGACACGGCCTCATCCTCTGTGAGTATAGAGAGGGAAGAGCCCATGGAAATGGATTCGACCCATCTCACCCTTGATGAGAGGAGCCAGCACCTCAAAGGCTCTGTCTGTACTGTGGAAAGGAGGGGCACACCCTTGCACGATGTCCGAACCTCAGGGGGCTTCCGCGCCGACAGGAGAGACCCCCTCCATCTAAGGCAAAGGTAGGATTGACTATTTCTGGTCTTGCCATATCCCGCAATGTCTTTACGTTGTAAATATCCTTGGATGATTACCCTGCTACCCTAGTCCCCTGATAGCACTGCTTGACAGAGGAGCAGCAGGAAATTTCATGCGTACACACAAAAGAAGATGTACGCACCTCTCTACGCAATAATTGGGATTTATAAATAGCAAACTTGACGGGAAAATGTGCGGTCCTTCACGACAACTCTGACCCATGCGTACGCACAAAAACAGGTGAAATGAAAAATGGCGACACCGTCGGCAGATGGATGAAACACGTAGGCTTCTGTAGATCTGTCTGAAAGTGCAGAGCGTTGTTAAAACGAAATCGAAATACTGCCTCTCATTAATAATATGAAGATGTCACAAAGCCATGTTTACAATTATCAGCCTGCAGTGAAAAACAAACAAAACTAGAACTGCAAGCAGTTTTGACTGGGTCCAAGCCGTCCCTAGCGAGTCCCCCCTGGTGCAAGTCGCCCCGATGACCCGCGGAGCCCACAAAAGCAGAACCTATGAAATCGGAACCAAAGCCGCGATGGCTGTGACGCAAAAGCTGGAAAATATCATAACACCCAAGATACAAGGTCTGTAGTAATTTGCACGTGCTCTGATATTTCAAAGACATTTTAAAATGTTAAGAGAAGTGCTTTGATAATGGTCGAAAATGTCAGAGAAGATTAAAAAAGTTGTCATTAGCAAGTACACATAGGGGATTACAAACTAAGAAAGCAGATGATGAAATACCATCACATAGTATGTCGATCCATAAACTGTCGTTCAGGAAAACAGGTTTTCAGATAGCAGAGGTAATCAGAGTGCCGTACAGCCACGGCTAAGTATTCATGTACTGTGTTTGAATGAACAAATGTTTGGTTTAATTTTTCCTAATGGTACAGGGATAGGGAATAATTTAACATTGATCCTCAAAATTATGGGTTCTCTAGCAATTTCATGTAATAATTTATTTATGCCTAACATTCTTTGTCTGTACACTGTGCCTTACACACTAAAACAAAACACAACATTTAGCAACATTTTTTCTGTAACTTTATCCCATATCCCTTTCACTGTTTAGATTAGGTCGCTACTTTATACTGCGGTCAAGAGTTCATGTAGTGCATTTGAATGAACTGATCTTTGATCTAATTGGTCCTAATTGCGCAGGGACAAGGCTTAAAGTTAACATTCATCCACAAAATCATGGGTTCTGTAGTAATTTACTATATTAATTTCTGTATATCTACCCGTCTTGTCTATACACAATAAACAAAAAACAGAACCAATAATGAGTTACCTACATTTGTCCAAACAGGAACCGCACACTCCAAACAGGAAATAAAGTTTGCCAGATACACAGGCACATGATCCAGCGTATTCTAATAACCCCAACGAGTGGCATTTTATCCGAATATAGCATAGATCATCTGCTTAGAAATATAGGAATTATTGGTTAGGATAGAACACCACAATTAAATCTGCTAAATAAAAGTGTATTACATTAATTATGAATTTATCTTGTCTTTGTTTGAAACAAACTGTAGCCTATACGATTATAATACAATTTTTTATATGTTCTATAATGTCTGACACATTAAAAAAGCTCATACTTTGGATAGTCATTATGGAAAGCTGACCCCAAAGTATAACATTGGCGAGTTAAATGTCAGAAAATTTTGAGGTGTGAGCTACAAGGTCTGTGGTACATCACCATTGTAAATATCCCATTAACATTGATTGAGTAAATGGGCAAAAACTGCTCTACGTTGACGACAGCACCTTTTAATGACAAAAAAATTGATACAGAGCTTCAGAGCGGCATGCCAAGCAAGCACCAAAAGTTTCATGTTGATAGCATTTACTACGGAAAATATATTGTAATCACAATTGACCCAGTTAAATGTATTGAGTTATTGTCCAAAACAAATAAACGTTGATTAAAGCGCCCCCTAATGGCCGATCTTCGCCAAATTTGGTATAGAACATCACAGTGGGACATTGAACAACAATCTTAAGTTTTTTGATGAGAGCATTTAATTTGGCAGCGATATAATAAAGTTCATATTTCATAGCTAGCTACAAAAATGTGTTTGTTTGTCAATTGCGCACAGTTTAACATAACAAAATTATTTTGCACAAGGATTTCTATTGTGCAATGTGTAATGTGGGAGTTATGGGCACAAAACACATTTCTCACCATTATAGCACCACCTTGTGGTCCACATGTGTAATTTTTGGTATGTGAGGTCAAGTAACCATTGCGCATGTACACTGTAAATTTGAAGTTACTCACATTAGTACAAGGGGTAGATCCAAAACTGGGTTCAATAGGCCACGCCCCTTTTGACAAATCAGTACCCCACTGTAGGGGTGGCCTCAACAGTGGCCCTAGATGGTAGCCTCAAAATTTTGTAAACATCAAATGAACCGTTGATGAGATATACACTTTTTGTAGTTATAGCGCCCCCTAGTAGCCAATTTTCATAAAATTTGTTAGGGAGCCTCAGATGGTCATGTCAAACAAGAATCTAAAGTTTTACAATGATAGCTTTTTTTTGGCCAAGATATGGCAAAGGTTATACTTAAGTAGCTAGCTACACAAATTAATTTTTGCGCAATTTACGCAATTTTCATCCAATAAAAATTGTTGTGATAACTTTTTGTCACGTTAGTCTGGTGATCATACATACCAAATTTCGTGCAGATCGGACACACGGTCTAGGAGGAGTTAGAAAAAGTAGGTTTATGATCAATTGCAATTTTTCATGCATAAAAGTACTGGCGGAAATGGGCGTGGCCTATTTCAGAAGATTCAGCTGAACTCAGGGAACGCGTGGATATGTGTATCTTCTATGTGCGATGTACGGTTTGGGAGTTATAAGGGCAAACACCTTTTTTCTGCTATAGCGCCACCTAGTGGTGGAAGTGGCTGATTTTTTCTGTCTGAGGTCCCACAGTGATCTGGACCAGTCCTGAAAATGGCACCCCTATGATCATGTACGGTTTAGGCTGTAGTATCGGTTTTACCGGAAGAATAAGAATAAGAAGAATACGAAACTTTAGGAAAACAAGGTTCCCAGCCCCTTCAGGCTTGGACCCCTAATAAAACAAGACTGAAACGTAAATGCAAATGCACATATTTGCAAGAAGAACACTCAAATATTATCTGTAATATTGGCATGTTACGTAATTCATCCTCATAAATAATACGGTAAACAGAACAAAATCATGTTTAAAACTGATATTGTTGTCGATGTCTCTGTCTGGCGGTGCAGATAGTTAAATAAATAGATGATGATAGATAGATAGATAGACAATAAATAGATAATAGATAGTATTTATTGTCCATTGGGGATTATTGTTTTCATAGTATAACTGTCATAATCAGATACAGAAACAGTGTTCATTTATATGCATTAAGTTATTTTCATTTTTAAATTTTTTTAAGTTTCATCGTGACGCATGTCTTAACCATTTAGAAATATCCAATAAATTCCATTTGTGCAGAACTATTTTCCATTTACAATTAGATTAATACAGAACTCTTTAGATTTTCAGATACAATCAAATGGATGGTTAAAAAAAGCCATGCCAGGCATTATGCCAGCCGTTAGTCGGTATAATAGGCTTGTCGCATAATTACATTAACTTTCCGTACACGGCGGGTGAACAGTCAAACAAAAAAGCACAATTTGTCCGGCTTCCCAAATGTAATCGGTGCTATTGACTGCACTCATGTTGCCATAAGGACAATGAATGAGAATGAACATGCGTTCATTAATCGAAAGCATTTGCATTCCACCAATGTCAAAATAATTTTGGATGCAGACATGTTGCTGTAATGTAGCCAATTTCCCCCCACCCGTGGCAGACACACTTTCGCGATGAAGCGTTAGACTAGATATCTGACCACTTTATATTTCGGCCACGGTCCAACTTTCTTACAGCGTCTGCAAGCTTTTGCCACTCCAACGCCTTTTCGTCATTGGTAATAGGCACACTTTTTTTCACCTCGCAATCAATTAATATTAATTTTGGGGCGTTTCACTTGCATAACTTTGGGACGTGCATGCGCATGCTTTTATATATCTGAATATTTCTTTGCGTACGCATTTCCTATATTTCGTCCGTACGCCACTTCTGACGCAAATCCACCGCAAAGTTTTTAAATGAGGCCCTGTAACATTCCCGTTGACAATCTGGAGACCCCCATTCCTGTACTGGCGGTAGATGGTAGGGATGTTGGTAGTGGTAAGATCACCCAAAAAACTGTGCCTGTATGACTGTCTATAGGGGGTCAACATACAGAGCGGATACGTTTCCTTTAAAAATTAAGAAAACACACCTGGTGTAGGCGAGGTGCTGGCTACTGGAGGTATACTATTAAAGAAAAGAACAGCCACACTACTATGCTCTGATGCAAAGGGAGTTCAACATCCAATCAAATCAAAGTTTCAGCAGACAAGCAACCTTCATCAGGTACCTACATCATGAAACCCTGATGAAGGTAGCTTGCCTGCCGGAACGTTGATTTGATTTTATTAAACTTGCTTTGCACCAGAGCATAGAGTGTGCGGCTGTTCTTTTCTTTAACCGGATACATTTTCCTTATCATCTCATCACCCTTACATCCTGTTGTTCTTGGCATGCTTGGCTGATTACGAACAACCCAGTAATAGCATGGAGGGAGAGGAAAATAGTCCAATGGTCTTCTGAGTGTATGAACATGTGTTTGCCTGTTTCTGTCCTCACATTGAGAGCCCTGCTTCTGACATTGACTTATCCACCATTGTGCCACCAGAATATCAGGAACTGAGGGAGTAGTAGGGAGGTTAACCCCAAAAAATAGGCCGTTGACTTCAAGTCATGATGCAAAGGTTGCCTTTGGTATGGAAGTACCTTAGGGTCATACAAAACAATTTATCCTAAGACACAAGTGAGATCACACTTTGTATCAGAAATAAACATGTTTTTTCTAAAATGGCTGTAAATGCACCAAAAATGCTCTAGAGCCCATATCTTTGCTTCTGTTATCGCTATAATGACAAATTTGGTGTCAACGTGTATGTTTTTGGGGTAAAGGAATCCAATAAAATTGGTTTCAAGTTTTAAAAAATTATAATTTTCCCCATACCATGACAATTGGTGGTAAATATGCACATTTTACATAAAAATTGTGTCATCAGAGTGACCTTACTTATCTTTTCGTTCAAAAACTTTAATTTTGTATTTAAGCAGTGAAGCTAGTTCTGTACATTACATTTGTCCTATGTAGCATGATATTTCGACCAGTCAGGAGTAGCCAATCAGTTCCTGCAACAACACATCCCATCTGCACCAGGAGCTGTGACAGCTGTTCAGAGGTCAGCAAGGTCAGAGATGACAGGTTAACACTTTGAGGGTCGTATGACTTTCTCATTAAATAGAAAAATGTTTTTAATGTTAGATAGCTAATAACTATGTAGCTAGTTGACTAGTTAACTTCATTATAACTAGGTTGCTAGTAACTAGTTAGCTTCATCATACCTAGCTAGTGACTAGTTAGCGTCATTTTTATTGAATCAAGCACATAGCCTACATGTTGCTAGCTAGTTAGTTAAATAATTTTCAACTCTGTAAGATGCAGATCCAAGAAACATGGCAGTGTTCCTCATCACATAAGAGAGAGGGAAACACCAGCTTCGCTATATCTGGCAATGAAACTACACCAGCAAAGTGGTAGTAGATATCTGGTGGAGGCCATGCATAAAAGAGAAATGTGTGTGTCATATGACCGCTTAAAAACATTTAGTATAGATATAGCGAATTCAGTTATCAGTCAGTGGGAGCAGATTGGTGTCGTTGTCCCACCTCAGGCAGTCAAGGGTGTCTTCACCATTGGTGGTTTTGATAACATTGATTACAACCCATCATCGACAATAGCAACATCAGCCCTCCATGGAACATGCATCAGCATTCAACAGCACTTCTCTTCAGACAGCCAACAGACTGAGAATCTGACTGACATCCTAGGTCCAGCTGAAATGGGGAAGATGCATATGAAATCCTTGCCACCTCACTACACAACCATGGATCTGGATGTTTCACTACCAACTGATGAGATCTTGTATGTTCCTGCGATGAATACCAACAGTCATCCTCATCCAGCCTCCCATCCTCTCATCAATGTAATTGAAGAAGGCTACCAGTGGTTAGAGAGAGTCAGAAACATTCTTGTGAAAGAGAATCTTAAAGCCGGAGAATGGATCTCATGGGCTGCATATTATGCCAGCATCACAGAGGCTACTTCCCCTCCCCCATCCAAATCATACATGTTGCCACTGTTCACAGAGCCCCCTACCAGCCCCACTATGGCTTGGCATGCAATGAAAGTCCTCAGACAAACTATCAGCTACCTTAATCCAGGTCAGACACCAGTCATGGTAGCTGATCAACCACTATTCACACTGGCCAAGAAACTTCAGTGGAGGTTTCCTCAGACTGAGCTTGGCGAGGATTCCTTCCTGGTAACACTGGGGCCAATGCATACCGAAAAGATGCTGTGGAGAGTGTCTGGTGACTGGCTGGATGCCAGCGGGTGGACCACAGCTCTTATCAATAGTGGCATCTCGACTAGTGGCAAAGCTCAGGCTTTCATTAGTGCTCACCACATATGCAGAACCCGATACATGCATCAGGTGTCTGTAGCTGCTCTCTATGTCCTCATGAAGAAGGCTTATGATAAGTACATGGAGAAGGCAACAAATGACAATGAAGAACTGAGCGATCTCATCCCTCAACCTTTTGATGAATGGCTCAAGACACTTTGTGCCTCACAACCCCAAGCAGATTTCTGGTTCAAGTCCATGGAGCTGGATCTTCTCATTCTTCAGTTAAGATATGTTCAAATCGTGTGTCTCATTCAGTCCTTTATCCAATTCATATTCTTAAATCAAGATTAATATATTATTTGTTTTTTTTCAGTTTGTCAAGTCCTGTCGCTCAGCAGACTTCTCCCTCTACATGGAGACACTTGACTCTCTGATGCCATGGGTATTTGTACTGGATCATACGCACTATGCCCGGAACCTACCCATCCATCTCTGTGATATGGCTACATTAGAAGAACGACATCCTGCTCTGTTTGTGGAGTTCCACAGTGGTCACTTCATGGGGCAGAAGTCGAGACGAGCTTTCTCCAAGATCCCCCATGACCAGATGCATGAACGACTAATTGATTGGCTCAAGAATCATGGTGGTGTCATAGAGAACCTGGACGACCCAGAAACAGTTAGCCGAGAGCAGGTTGTTCGCCCTGAGCTGGCACGCCTAGTCCGAAAATTCGAGGGATCAAGGAATCAGATGAACGGAGGCACCATGAACAATACCCCAAATTTCAAAATGACTATAAGGTACATTTCGGTTGTACTGAAAATTGAGAGATAACTATGCATTTCATTGGTATGAATGATTTGTAAAAATAATTCTCATTTTATTTTCAGACTGATGTACTGGCACTGGTGGATGCCTTTGAGGATCTGGGAAATCCCTTCATGGAGGATAGTGGGGATCTGCTGGACTTAGATGAATCAATCGTCATGCCCCCAGATGTGGTAGACAGTGTAAGGGAAGTGAAGAACATTGGAATAAAAAGATACACAGTATTTGTTGACAAGCGAGGAAGAGGCATTCACAGCTCCAATACCACTCACCAGGCTGAAGTTGTTCAAGGCTCCAATTTCCCAACGATGCAACAAATCAGAGGTGGCTGTGGTCAAGGACCAACAAGCAAAAATGACCCAACTTTTGTTGGCTGTTCATTCTGGTCGCAAAATTGATGAGGGAGTGTTCTCACATGAAAGTTCTCCCCATCCACCTTCACTCACTCGGAAGGGAAAAATGCATCACGGAAACAAGAGTGAGATTTTAGATTGCATTTTCCCCAGAGATTTAGACAACCACAGACCTGTGACAACTGCAGCTGTGCTGGATGGTGCTATCCTTGTTCAGATGCTTCGTCCTGGAAGTGCTGTGACCATTGGACAATATTTCACAGATGTATTTGCACCAAACATCCTATCCTGGTTTGAAAGAAATGACCGCATTGACATTGTCTGGGATGTGTACTCGAAGACAAGTTTGAAGTCCGGAACTCGGGAGCAAAGAGGCACTGGTGCAAGAAGGAGGGTTACTCTCTCAACCAAAGTTTCTGGCAACTGGGCTTCCTTCCTACGAGTGGATCTGAACAAGCAAGAACTGTTCATGGAGCTGGCCAAAAGCTTAAAGCTCATGACACTTCCACAGGTATTCAAGTGGAAATTGAATTAGTCTGTTAGCTCTTCTGTAAATTATTGAAGAATTAGACAGCCTGATGGCTGTAGGAGTGAAGGATATTTTAAATCTCTCCGTCCTGCAACGGAGAGAGAGGAGCCATCCACTGCTGTTTTTTGGTCCATTTATTTCTTAAATTGTTCTGTTACATGCTGTAGTCAATACAAATGCCTTCACTGGCATATCCTCAGTGACATTCAGATATCCATATCTTTCTTGTTCCAGGGCAAGGAGCTCTTTACCACTATGCTTGAGGACTGTGTAAGTTCACCAGCTGGCATTGACACTGATGCACTAGCCCCTAGCACAGTTGAGGAAGCCGATACACAGATTTTCCTACATTTGGCTGCAGCTAATGTTGCTCGAAATCGTCGAGTGATTGTCCGCAGCTGTGATAGTGATGTGGTTGTACTGGCCATTGCCACCTTTGTCAACCTTGGACAGAAGATCGACAAACTCTGGATTGCTTTTGGTGTACAGGTATAGATCATTTCACTAAAATGTATTTATTCTATTAGACCAATCAATAACAATTTTTCCCCTTTCCAGGTACATTCCAGCACATGCGATTGCTCACAGTCTTGGACCAGCCAAGGCAATGGCACTGCCAGCATTTCATGCCCTAACAGGGTGCGACACTACCTCTGCATTCTTTGGCAAAGGCAAGAAGACAGCCTGGTCCATTTGGCATTCCCTGCCTGAGCTCACCTTACCACTTCAGCTGCTCTCTGGCCCAACCCCCACCACTGAGATGATCAGAACCCACACACCCACCCTCCAGAGATTTGTCCTGATGCTCTATGTTGTATCTGAGGACAACATCACAACTGTGGATGCTGCGCGACTCTCCCTCTTCTTCTACAAAGGAAAAGACTTTGACCACATGCCACCAAGCAGTGATGCACTTCATCAGCACCTCCATCGAGTAGCTTATCAGGTAAGACAACTTTGCATAGGGGCATAATATAAACATGGCTAATAATAATGAAGTGCCTTTGTATCATTAATAATGTTTCTCTTTAGAGTGGACATGTATGGGGCAATACACTTGTCAAAGACCATGCAACTCCTGTCTACACTACAACTGCCATTATTTCAAAGGACTTGCCAGAACTTGTCATTTGCAAGTGTAAGACTGACTGTAAGGCACCTTGCAAATGCTGCATGCAGAGGCTGCCTTGCATGTCTCTCTGTGGATGTCGTGGCTCATGTTCTTACAGTGGTGCAGACATCTAGATAGAAAATCATCTTAGTGATGTATTTATACTAAACTATTAGTCTTCATCACTAGAATATTGTAGATATGGCATTGCCTACTTAAAAACTGTGAACATAGTTATGAACTTGTTGTCTCACTAACCAGTTCCTTTGCACCCATAATACACATATAATACACATATAATACACAAATAATACACAAATAATACACATATTCAACACTTTAAGTTCTTATTTATTAAATTATTATTAAGTTGTGAATGGACTGTGTCTGGCATGCGTTTTTTAATAAAAAATTGCATACTTCACCTTCAATTGTCATGGTAAGGACAACATTACTGTTTTAGTCTTGGAACCTATTTTATTGGACTCCTTGCCCACAAAAATGTACATGTTAATACCAAATTTGTCATTATAGCTATAACAGAAGCAAAGATATGGGCCTCTCAAGTACGGTCGGCGGCCATTTTTTTAAAATGTGCGTATATAAGATACAAAATGTGATCTCACTTGTGTCTTAGGATAAATTTATTTATATGGCCCTAAGGTACTTCCATACCAAAGGGGACCTTTGCATCATTACTTGAAGTCAAAAGTCACTTAACCTCCCTACTAGAGTTTTTTTCCAAAACCAAGGCTACCTGTTCTCTCCTTACAGACCATGGGACTGTGCCATAGATCTGCTTCCAGGGGCACCATTATCCCGCAGCCACATCTACCCCTATCCATCTTGGAGACTGAAGCTATGGAGACCTATGTGCAAGAGAGCCTTGCTCAAGGGCACATCAGACCATCCACATCTCCTGTCTCCTCCAGTTTCTTTTTTGTTTAAAAGGATGGAGATCTCAGGCTCTGTGTGGTAACAGCACAGTAAAATACAGGTCTCCGCTACCCATCATACGTACCACTGTAGAGATGACAGGAGCTAAATTCTTCACAAAACTTGATTTAAGCAGTGCTTATAATCTTGTACGCATAAGAGAGGGAGAATATTATGAATATTTTGTGATTCCATATGGGTTAACAAATGCTCCATCAGTATTCCAGGCTTTCATCAATGAGATATTTAGGGACCTGCTAGGCCGTTCAGTTGTTGTGTACATCAACAACATCCTGGAATACTCCTCCACATATGAACATCACATTTGGCACGTCCGAGAGGTGTTACACAGGTTACTCCATCACCAACTGTTTGTTAAGGCAGAAAATTGCTTGTTTCACCAGCCCTCTGTTTCCTTCCTTGGCTACAGGATTACGGATACAGGCCTCGAGATGGAGGTAGACAAGGTGGAGGTGTTCAATTCTGTTAGGTGACCTCCAGAGGTTCCTGGGCTTTGCTAATTACTACCGACGGTTCATCCGCTCCTTTGGTACTATTGCTTCGTCACTAACCGCACTACTGAAAGGGGGTCCCCGTCGCCTTTCCTGGACTAAGGCTGCGGAGGGTGCCTTCCAGGCTCTAAAGGACAGGTTCATGACAGCGCCCATACTTAAGCACCCGGATCCTGAACTCCCGTTTGTGGTGGAGGTGGATGCCTCAGAGTTGGGCGTGGGCACAGTCTTATCCCAACAACAAGGTAACCCCACCAAACTATACCCATGTGCATTTTTCTCCAGAAAGCTCAGTCCAGCACAGCGTAATTATGACGTGGAGATAAGAACCTCCAGGCTGTGGTGGAGGCCCTGAAGAGATGGAGACATTGGCTATTTGGAATTCCTCAAGGCGACAAGGAGGCTCAACTCCCGGTAGGCAAGATGGGTTATGTTTTTTACTAGATTCAATTATACCAACACCAAAGCAGATGCGCTGTCAGGCATTTATGAAGTCGACGCTAAGAACACCTCGGAGGCTTCCATCATAGCACCTGCTCGCATCATTGCACCTATTCTGTGGGGGGTGGATGAGGACATACGTCGAGAGCAGGTAACTCACCCCCCACCACCTAACTGTCCTTGAGGCCTGGGTGAACCAAGAGAATGGGAGGTTTCTCTAGTCGTACTGCAGGGACAAACAGGGTGCTTGGGCTGACATCCTGCCGTGGGCGGAATACGTCCAGAACTCCCTGAGACATTCCTCCACTAACTTAACACCTTTCCAATGTGTCCTAGGTTTCCAACCCAGCCTGACACCCTGGCATCCCAGCACATCTCAGATACCAGCTGTGGATGGGCGGAGTCTTTGTGGGTAGCTGTGCGTGCTGTGCGTCGCTACGAAGATCAGGCGGTCAAGCATCGTTGTGTGGCTCCCGCTCTGTGGATCCAGCCTGAAGATCGGGTTTGGGTTTCCACTCGTGACATGTCTCTCACCACCCCATGTAGGAAACTGTCCCCCGATACATCGGCCCCTTTCTGATGCTCCGCAGGATTAACGATGGGTCATACACCCTCCAGCCACCTAGACAATGATGTGCAGGATTATGCTCCTCCCTCTCCTCTTTCCATTGATGGAGAAGTGGCCTACTCGGTGTGCAGCCTATTGAACTCCCGGAGACGGAATGGTTACCTTCAATATCTGGTGGACTGGGAGGGGTACCGCCCGGAGGAACGCAGAGGGGTCATCTTGGACCCTTCCCTGTGTCAGGACTTTCACCATTGTCGTCCCGATCGACCTGGTCCTCTTCCCAGGGGGCTTCCTCGCTCTCTCCTGTCCTACTCAGCAGATTGTATGTAGTAGGCTTTCTATTTTGTTCCTTCCTAAGCGTGTTCCTCTAGCTTTCTCTATGGGTTCTCCATTATGCAAATCAACTGAAAAACGGAACTCACAACTGGGATAAATGTCCTTTAATATTTTTTTATATTATTTAAAACAACGACTTCGTCAAAAACATTTTTTTACAAACGCTGATGAAGGCGGTGGCCGAAACGCGTTGGCTCGTTGACTACTGCATTAAATAATAAAAAAGGAAATTGTTGTGAGTGCCGATTTTTTGGTTGATTTACTAATTTATGATTGAAATGAGCACCCGAAGATATTTTACATTATTTTTTGATTAGGAGTTGAGCAGTTCTCTCACATTTCCTTAATACTCTAATACACACTCAGGGGCTACTGTTTATCTGATGATTAGTGATTACCTGTCAGGGTATTTAAGCCATTGAAATTTGTACTATGTTGTCGAGTATTGTGTCTGTTACCTGCTGCACAAGAGTTCCTTGTTTTTCTTAAGCAACCTTTGATATTCCGTTTTGAGGAAAGAATAAACCTCCTTGGATTGCATGTGTCCCCTGCCTTATATTGTGACAGAAGCTGAGTTGCAATGAAATTACGTTGTAAAATACATATAGTGTTAATGAAAACATATATTAAATGAATAAAAATATAATTTGATGATTCTGAATATCTTTCTCTGCTGGCCCTGCCAGCCCTAACGGCCCGCCACTGATCTCTAGTGTCTAAATGATTTCCTCAACTCAGTATACAACAAAGTATTGTGAGTGTTTGGTGAACTCCAGTCTGACCAGTGAGTATGGGCAGAGCAAATTAATTGCACCTGTTGCTAATATTCCTATATTTCTCTACCCATATATGCAGGCCAGGATGGGGGTGTAGCGATAGAGGAGATGATAAAATAGTGATTATGGGCCAGATCTACACTCCGTGGCCACTTTATAAGATACACCTGCTGGTTAATGCAAATGGAAAACCAGCAAATTGTGGCAACGACTCAATATGCAAAGCATGCAGAAATGCACATCAAGAGGTTTACTTACTGTTTGACCGATCATTTGAATGGGAAGATGCCAGATTTAAATGGACCACAGCCTGGATGTTGGTGCCAGACATGGTGGTTTCAGCAGTTTAGAAACTGCTGACATACTGGGATTTCCATGTGTTACAGTCTACAGTGAATGTGTTACAGTCTACAGTGAATGTTACAGCCTACAGTGAATGTGTTAGTTGACATTGAACATGTTACAGTCTACAGTGCATGTGTTACAGTCTACAGTGAATGTGTTACAGTCTACAGTGAATGGTGCGATTAGGAAAACTAGGGCAGTTCAGTGTTTTTTAATGAGAAAGATTAGAGGACAATGGCCAGACTCATTTCCACGCACTGCATATTCCTCTAACTACACTCACAACCACTACCTGTCCATGCTCTGAGGGAAATACCATGATCTTGGTGGTTGTGGACCAGTTTTCAAAGGTCTCCTACCTCTGCCCGGTGTACCCACAAAGCTGCAGACCGCGTATGCTTTATTCACCCATGTCTTTCGGCACTTTGGCGCTGCGTGTTAGGGATGGGGTATACTGTCATCACTCTCAGAAGACAGGTCAGTCCCATCCATAAATTCCTTTATCATCAACAACCAAGAACACCTGCATTCTAATAGGCTGTTAATGTACTGTGTTGCTGCCATCTAGTATATTGCTCTACCTATCTGTAATTCTGTATATGAAGTCATCCCTCCTGCTGCAGAGAAAGTATACCTGTATCGTTGTGTAAGAGTTATACGCTTATTCCCTATGTGATTTACTGTTGCCCTTTGTTATTTAGATGCTGTTTGACACCTTATTGTTCATGTGCGTCTTCAGCAAATATAAGCAGAGGTGGACATTTATTTTTTTAGTACAAATTTTTCCCCTTTTTTCTCCCCTCCCAATTCCCTCTAATCCTGCCTTGTTGGCAGCTCCACAAATCCCTGCCCAGATCTGTGGGATGGCGAAAGGCGCTCAGATGGTTCATCCAACCACGTTGCCCAGCCGTAAATTATTTTTGTACTGCGAGTCCAACACGGAAGCCTTTAGTCGAATCATGCAAGGGATGATTCCATTCACTGACTATACTTCCACGATTTAACCCACATGCACCCCATCTAGACACAAGGAGTCGCTAGAGAGTGACGTGGCAGGATAGATAATCTCACTTATCAAACCCAAATCCCAGGTAGCACTATGCCAATATGTGCTGCCTCAAGCAGGAGGCCCGGGAAAAGTCAGAGAACACATACTCAGGCTTGAACCCGTGACTACCATGACGTAGACTGTCATGCAATGCAGCGACTTAGCCCCCCTACGCCACACAGAGCCCCCATATACATTATAATTTTATCTGCTGGTAATTTCATACATTTCTTACCAGTGTTGTAATGGGAAAAATGTAAACTGATTCTGGAATAACATTCTGCATGTAGATTTATTAATATCTGATTCCTTAATACTATGCATTCTCAAGGATATTGTAATAACATTGTATGTATCTATTGTGTCGAAAGGAGCCAGTTGAGGTGGTTTGGGCATCTGGTAAGGATGCCCCCTGGGCGCCTCCCTAGGGAGGTGTTCCAGGCACGTCCAGCTGGGAGGAGGCCTCGGGGAAGACCCAGGACTAGGTGGCGGGATTATATCTCCAACCTGGCCTGGGAACGCCTCGGAATCCCCCAGTCGGAGCTGGTTAATGTGGCTCGGGAAAAGGACGTTTGGGGTCCCCTGCTGGAGCTGCTGCCCCCGCGACCCGATCCCGGATA
>JACXGM010016815.1:0-14092 GCA_016801145.1 Umbra pygmaea
TCTCTCTCTCTCTCTCTCTCTCTCTCTCTCTCTCTCTCTCTCTCTCTCTCTCTCTCTCTCTCTTTCTGTCTATGATTGCTTTTTCCCGCTATCTGCTGGCAGCAGCTCTGTTTGTGCAGCGCTGCTGAATGTCAAAAATGGCCTGTTAATTTTATGATCTGTCACACGTCTGCTTTTCTGCAGACGAGCGGGCAGGAAACTCCTGGCTGGATTCCGTCTGGGGCAGAGCTGGACATCTTATCATACTCATCACTGGCTCCTCTCCATGTCCATATTCAGCCTTCTGCCTTACTGGAGTCACATCATCCATCTGTCGCCTGGTCCAAGAGGCTCCAAGTGATGTCTACATTCTCACTGTCTCTCAAAATGCATCGTCTTGTCAATCAGGAATGAGGGGTTCGATTACAGAATTTTTTTAAATTCTTTACTGGGACTAGAACTACTTGATTTACAGTACGTAATGAGTACTTTGAGGAACTCAGAAGATTGCATTTCTGATCAATGTTTCCACTTAAACCTGTAATGTTATCACACTTAGGCATACTGAATTTATTCTACATCTTTCAACCCATCTAGTGTATGTCTATTATTCATTTATCGTTTCACTAGATTGTGGAGTCCCACACATTGAGAAAAGAAAATGGAAGGAACTCATCCAGCGGGAGAAAGAGATAAATAAAGAGATAAGTGAGAGATGAGAGAGTGAGAGTAAGGAGGGAGAGATTAGGAAGAGGCATGGAGAGTAGAAAGAGAGGCCCTCTACAAACAACATTCATCAGACACAAAGTGATGAGCTACGGGGCAGTTGCTCTACTGTCACCAGCTCTACCAGAAGACAATTTTTAAAACTGAGCAACTCATCAGGATCCACAGACT
Organism: Umbra pygmaea; assembly: GCA_016801145.1. Classification (NCBI taxonomy): domain Eukaryota; kingdom Metazoa; phylum Chordata; class Actinopteri; order Esociformes; family Umbridae; genus Umbra; species Umbra pygmaea. The sequence goes on from JACXGM010016815.1 coordinate 877, forward strand.
GTCCCACTGTGTATGTCAGTGTGAGTGTGCATTAAAGGGGTGTAGGAAGAAGTAGTTTTTTGGACGGGTCTGGACAAATGTGGATAGACCACTTTTGGAGGAAAGTTGCCATGCGCAATGCCTTAGCCCACTCATCAGAACACAAGAAATACACTAGCAACGTAGCTAGGTCCAATGGCCAACAAGATTAACTACTATCTTTAAATCTCAACAGGAATTAAGAAACATGCCAACATATGATGCATGATATTTACATAATGTTCTATGGCGGGAGAAATACTACTTAGAAAAATTTTACCTTTTTTTGTAATGTTAACCCTAACATTAATCCTAACCGTCATGCCTAACCTTAACTGTGAATGTTGTAAAATATTTTAGAACCTATGGAATGTGTGGAATGTTCTTGCATGAATCCGCTAAACAAAATGTGCAGGGGCAACGTAAAAACACTCTAAATATGTTGGCATATAACGTAATTCATGTTTTCTAAATAGTTTCCTGAGAACGTTATTTAGGAGAACCTCTGAGATGTATGGTTAGCCAAAGTATGGTGGACTGTAATTTTAAAAAGTCTGCAAAATGTCTCTGATTTGTCATCCAAAGGGTCCCAGTAATAAAACTGCACATTGCTTTCATTGGTTAAATCCAGTTGTTATGCGAAAACGATCTAAAAGTCAACCGAACTTCACCGCAACCTGTGCACTCCGCTTTGAGAGTAAAAAAACAAAGCGGAGTGCACAGGTACGCCAGAGCGTCACTCTTTTGACTGACAGCAAATCCATCAAATCATGACTGAAACGTCTAAATTCAATGTAATTAGACAACCAATGAGCTGGGCTATTCAGTTATTTTGGGTTGATCTTTTTGAGCATCATGGAAGTAAAGCTACAGTTGTGCGTCTGGTGAGTGTTTTATGTTTTGGTTTTTGAATTTGACATTAGGTCATTATTGGCTGCTAACTTGACCATTTGTATAAATAAATAAATTATTATGCTATTATAAGTATATAATATTACATTTAAGAATATAATAGTTTTTATATGAAAATTATTACTTTGGGCGCTTAGGTAAATTTAGCCACAATCATGAGGGACACTTGTGGTCCTTTTACAAAATAATCTATAGCTCCTTGGCTGTTGACTCTATCATTTTAGGCCTATGTTGTCCTCCCCAGGGGGACATGACTAGAAGTGTTTTCAGCCCCAAATTTCAATGTATGGCTTTTTATTTGCATTTCACAGATGATGTAGAAACATATCACAAAAACAAATGTATTTTCTTTTTTTCATCTTGTATGAGATTTTCTGTGTACACTTCTTAATTCATTTCACATATCCACAAATTTCATTCCTAAATATCAACCATATATATCTCTTTACCTCAGGTCCAATATAACAAAAGGTTAAATTTGGGCACGTTTTCTAGGCAGAAATTGATTTTCAGGGCCTTATCCTCAACAGGCTAGAGAAGATTTGTCATATATCAAAATATACATAAATTTGAAGTGTAAATAGGAGAATCTGGAATCAAGCCATGTCATAAGGAGAAACATGCTGATGATATGCAGAATGCAATCTGCATCTAAATAACTACAGATTGCTTTGAAGGAGGGGAAACTGCAAAGCGCAATGCAAAACAGAAACCATTATTTCTGGTGCATGTTAAGATTTTTAGATGAAAATAGTTAATTGGAACCACATTTCAGCTGTGGAGACAGGGATAGGTCTTGGTCCCAAGTGGCACCCAAATAGTGCACTACTTTTAATGTGGGCGTATAACACTGATCAAAAGTAGTGTATCATATAGGGAATATGGTGCCGTTTTCGACACAACCAGGGCTAAATAGGAGTCAGAGAAGGCAAATGTTCTCATGGTGTTCTGGTTCTGCTGTTCTGTGTTGCGGTGCAGAATTACATTTCGGGGCAGATATTTGGCTCAGTCCCAAAGCCCCTCGTGCATCCCCTATTCTCTATGGGCTCTGGTCAAATGTAGTGCTCTTTATAGGTTAAAAGTGTCCATTGGTACCAGAGACCTAAGATGAGGGAACTGGGTGATGATGTATTGGACCAGATTATGCCGGCATGGCTGCAGCCGCAGTCACCACAACAATGAAGCGGTCGTCGCCAACGGGCATTCCTGTGCTCCTTTACATTGCTAATGGAAGACAGAGAACAGAGAGTGGCAAAAATACTGTAGACTGAAAGTGACATGGAAATCAGGATAGCTTTCCCACTCACACCAGAAATGTGGGAACAGATATGTACTCCATACAGTAGAGCCATCCTCTGCCTTGTCAACTCTTTTTTGTTTCGGTGGAACAAGTAAAGTTTTGGAGAGGTTTACTGGCTGAATGACTTCACAATATGTTTGAAGAGAAAACCAAGAGATATTGTTCTGGTAATTATGAGAATGTTTTTGGGTGTGAATAATTTAAAGCCAGTACAACATGCCCTGTGCTATCAAAACACAATGGCCTGCAATTGTTTTACAGTTAAACAGACCTCAATGGCTTGGTAGCTTCAGACATACCACAGCCAATGTGTTAAACATGGATTTTGACAATACTGTATATTCTGCACACCCACACACCATTGTGCGTATCAGTATAATTTAGCCTAAAATAACCACAAAAACCCTAATCTTAACCCCCATAAGAAAAACAACCGCCTTTCTGAAATTCCAAGCCTAACCTAAACCCCCACGCCTAAAAATAGCCTTGTGTTTGTGAGGCCCAAAATTCCTTCAACATATTCTACAAAACATCCCTGAACCTGCAATTAGTGCACCCACAGAGACATGGAGGCATTATATAGATGGACCTAAGAGGGACAGAGTGCTTTTATTCATTTAACCCAGGCTACAGAACTACCCTGGTGGCCTGATTCCTAGCCCACCTGCCCCTAAGCAGTAGCCCAACAAAACCAGTTGTTTAGGCTTCACTGATGTTCCTGGAAGGGACTTGGCATCATGTGTTTGTAGGGGGAGCTTCATTTGGCCTCCACCTCTCCACTCACCCTCCTCCTGTCTTACCTCACCCTCCTCCTGTCTTACCCCTCTCTTCCATTTTCTGTCTTAGGGTGGTGGCACACTTGTGAGGACGAGCCCAATGGGAGGAGACCTGAGAGTGTGGCTACATGTACAGGCAGTATAAGGATGTTACACATGCTGCATTGCTCTGAGTAAACAATTATCCTTATTATGACCTGGGCCAGAGGGTTGGCTTAATTAACCCTCCAGCCACAGTGGTCATCAGTGGTTTGAACTGTCCCTCAGGTCGGGAGGTATTTGGGGATACAATGATATGCAACTTAATTGAACTGGCTAGGTAGAATTGGAGCCTATCCAATAACACAATAGGTATTTCATTATTTGTAACAAAATCCCTTTGCTACAAAACCAAATGTTTAACTGGGTAGGTAAACCTTGATAATGTAGGTAAACCTTGATAATGTAGGTAAACCTTGATAATGTCTAATAAGAAGGGGGCTTTATTTATGTACAACAAAATGCCTTGTTACAAAACTCAATGTTTCAGAGGAAAACGTGAGATTTTTGTCTTTCTCAGGAGATAAAATATACTAAAATCTTAGTGCACATAATTAATGAACACAAAGATGACCTGCATGTTCAAAAACTCACTGAACTGGGTGTGGATGTATACCATTGATGTTTTGTTTTTCAAAGAGAAACCTCCCATTCTTAAGTTCCATTATGCTGTCCTCAATAGATGGTTAGCCTTAAGCCCATGGTGGCTATCACATCTAAGATTGTGCCTTAATTGAAGAGAACATTTTAACGTCTATGTTTGATACATGATCCACGGCCCGCCTTCTGACTTGATTGTATCTGAGGAATGTTCTGTTTTTGCTGTGTAGGAAGAGTTTACAAACTACTTCCTGTTCTGACTCTGGAAGTCTGTCTGGGGCAGTGACCACACACAAACCAACATGACCTTAGCTGTCTGACCCACTTTGGCCTGCAAGGAGGCGTGTTGCAGTTGGGGGGCTTGTTCACTTTATATTGGAACATGAACATGTACTGTTCAGACCGTTTTGTGTTTCTAACTTCAATAACAGAAGGAGAAAACTCAAAGGGGAAATGATAGCCGCAAGCATGTCTTCTATCAGGGTGCGACGCCTGCGATACCTCACTACGACACAGACACACTACCGGCACATACATAATGTGTTTGTTAATGTGCATTGTTTCTCTTTGGGATAATGATTTTATGGCTGTACACCTCTTTATAACTGAAACAGAAGCACGTTTAACACAACTTTTTATGATGTTATTTTTTTGTTTTATTTTTCTCATAGTGTCACACGACAGCCAGGACTGGATAGGGCTGTCGTGGCATGAAACTAATGGTGTGTTGGACTATTGCTGTTATATGTTGTTATTGTTTATTTGTATGTGATTATGTTGTATGATATTTGAGTGTGTACATATTCTGGGCACTGAGAATAGCTGGCACGAGTGTAGTTGATTAGGTGATTACCTCTACACTACAAGGGTAGTAATCAGTACTGCTATATTATCAGGTGCCCGAGAAGGTGACATGCGTTGTTGTGAGTTTACTCCTGTCTTGTTCATTTTGGGTGGAAAGATGTGAGGATCACTAAATTTATGGTTTGTTTATGGAGCTGTCTGTCATTTGGAAGTGGTCATTACTATTGTGCCTTCACCACTAAGTGTCACAAATAATGTATGCTGTGTTGTGAGCCAGGAGTATGCTCTGTATGTTTAATTATCGCGTCTATGCCGCGTTACAGCATAGTACGCTTTAATATACACTCACCTAAAGGATTATTAGGAACACAATACTAATACTCTGTTTGACCCCCTTTCACCTTCAGAACTGCCTTAATTCTACATGGCATTGATTCAACCAGGTGCTAAAAGCATTCTTTAGAAATGTTGGCCCTTACTGATAGGATAGCATCTTGCAGTTGATGGAGATTTGTGGGATGCACATCCAGGGCACGAAGCTCCCGTTCCACCACATCTCAAATATGTTCTATTGGGTGAAATCTGGTGACTGTGGGGGACATTTTAGTACAGTGAACTCATTGTCATGTTCAAGAAACAAATTTGAAATGATTCAAGCTTTTGTGACATGGTGCATTATCCTGCGGGAAGTAGCCGTCAGAGGATGGGTACATGGTGGCCATAAAGGGATGGACATGGACAGAAACGCTGCTCAGGTAGGCCGTGGCATTTAAACAATGCCCAATTGGCACTAAAGGGCCTAAAGTGTGCCAAGAAAACATCCCCCAAACCATTACACCACCACCACCAGCCTGCACATTGGTAACAAGGCATAATGGATCCATGTTCTGTTTACGCCAAATTCTGACTCTACCATCTGAATGTCTCAACAGAAATTGAGACTCATCAGACCAGGCAACATTTTTCAACCTTCAACTGTCCAATTTTGGTGCGCTCTTGCCAATCGTAGCCTCTTTTTCCTATTTGTAGTGGAGATGAGTGGTCCCAGGTGGGGTCTTCTGCTGTTGTAGCCCATCCGCCTCAAGGTTGTGCGTGTTGTGGCTTCACAAATGCTTTGCTGCATACCTCGGTTGTAACGAGTGGTTATTTCAGTCAAAGTTGCCCTTCTATCAGCTTGAAGCAGTCGGTCCATTCTCCTCTGACCTCTAGCATCAACAAGGCATTTTTCGCCCACAGGACTGCCGCATACTGGATGTTTTTCCCTTTTCACACCATTGTCTGTAAACCCTTGAAATGGTTGTGCATGAAAATCCTAGTAACTGAGCAGATAGTGAAATACTCAGACCGGCCTGTCTGGCACCAACAACCATGCCACGCTCAAAATTGCTTAAATCACCTTTCTTTCCCATTCTGACATTCAGTTTGGAGTTCAGGAGATTGTCTTGACCAGGACCACACCCCTAAATGCATTGAAGCAACTGCCATGTTATTGGTTGAGTGGATCATTGCTTTAAGGTGAAATTGAATGGGTGTTCCCAATAATCCTTTAGGTGAGTGTATATGTGTTATGCAGCTCCAACCTAAGTGTCGTCAGCACCTCCAAACAGCTTTTTGGAGTTCCTCATTTGAGAGTTCCAAATAAAATCTAAGGACACAAACTTCCAGCATCCCTCCAACAACAAACATCATCAAGTTTGTGACACATACTAAGATTTCTGTGTTGATTCATTTTATAATGGGAACATTTCAAAGTGTTCCATGAGTCAGCTGCTTCATGTCGACACTGTAAATTGCAATATTGCAACACATGTTTTTCTCATTAAAGTGTGTATTTTTTGGCGTGTCTGCAGCTATTTTTTCGGCTTTAGTCAGAGTATTATGGTCAGTGATATCATGTATCATGGCTGTATTGTATTTGCAACCATTATAGAATCCATTCATCAATTCTTTACGCATATCCGCGTGAGAGCGTGACATTACCGTGTGCATTTATTTGGCAATTGCTGTTTTTATTTTAATAGTTTAACATATATCAGTGCACCGAAAACTTTATTTTGCATCAAAACTGAATGTTTAAGAAAAGAAAGTGAGATTTGTCTTTCACATGAGAAAGTATAATTTCTCTCAAATGCAACTCAAATAGGCAGCAAAAGATTGTTTCTTTGCTTTAAAACTTTAAAAATGAACAAGTGTGTTAATAACAAGTATAAAACATAAAAAATACAGTTTTTCTCCTTTCACATTCATTCCATTCAACTTATTTGCCAATAAAGCCACTCTTTTTTACTTTCATGAGCTTCCCATCCATAGAATCTGTCAGTTTCTTGATTTGTTCACAAGCAATTTGAACTGAAGAAGCTAGCACAGCCTCCCAGGTGTTGTTCAAACATGTCTATTGTTTTCACAGCCTGAACATCAAAAAAGCCCACAGGTTCTCAGTTGGACTTAAATCAGGTGAGTAAGAGGACCAGGCATTTATTTTGTAATTTGTTAAGACTTTTCAGACTAGCCAAGCAATGCAGTACTTGGAAGCACGCAATGGAGCGTTGTCCTGCATAAATATCTTGGATCAACTATGTATATCTTGAACGCTACTGACTTCATTTTGTACACCTTTTGATTAACCTATCGTCAAATCTACTGTCGGTCACTGTTTATGATAGCACGCCACACCATTATTTCACCTTTCTGGCACCTGACACTGGTGCCAGCAACTGGTGCCCTGGGTCTATTAGTGGTCCAGCCATGGGCCCAACTATCTGGTCCATCAAGGGTCGCTCTCATCTTATCTGTCCATTAAACCTTGGAAAAATCTGACTCAAGGTATTTCTTGGCCCATTCTTGACGCTTCATCTTAATTTCTTTATTCAGCAAGGGTCGTGTTTCTGTCATCCTGACCTTAGCAATGCCCTTGAGCACATGACACCTTGTACCAGAGGCGTAAGGCACCAATGTTTTTTAAGGGGGCATAGTGTGCACAGCACATGGAAACATGTGTCCACAAACATAGATATTAAAATGAAAATACACTTGGCTCAAAAATCTGAGGGGGCACGTTTCAATAAGTATGACGCCTCTGCCTTGTACTTTGTCTTTTTCCAGGAAAGCTGCCTCTCTGAAAAAGAGGTTGCACTGGAGGCTTACGGGATCCTGAATGTTTCATGATAAATTCTGTTTAAGTCTTGTTTGTAGATAATGTACCTTTTCTTCCTAATATGTTATTTTCTATCCAGCTGATTTTTACTAACAAAACATTTGATTTTGTGGTGATCACACCTTAATAGTTTGGTAATTTGAAGAGTTTAGTATTGTTATAGTCATTTTACAGTTTTTTCAATACTGTATATTGACCTTTTTACCTGAGGTAAAAAAGACCTAATTAATATGAACACTTGAATATATGAGGTATTTATACCTTAAAGCACAATCCTCTATCCTGAAGAAATTCTTGATAATTAATTCATACTGATAATTTATACTCATAATTTTGGTTGATGTGGTTCTTGAGTAAGAAAAATGTTATTGGAAATAATATATAATCAGAATTCTGACTTGCCATGTAGTTGTGCACACGTACAAAGTTCTGCATATTTTGTCTGTTGTCTGACATATTTCACTGATTCCAAGAGTACAATATGACTTGATGTTTTGCAATCATTTTAATATTCCCTGAAACCATGCAATAATCACAATTAATCTTGTCTGCTTGTGATCTAAAATCCCACCATTGAATAATTGCCACAGCTGTAGCCTATGCATTGATTACAGACATTGAAGAGGGAGAAATAGAGGCACACATCTGCACTGCTAATTGGAGCCTCGCTTTTTGGGGAAGAAGAGAAAAAGAGAAGCTCTGATGACAATCAAGAAAGTCAAATTAGCCATACTGCAACCAGGTGTTAAAACCAAGTAGCCACATAATCTGTGATGATGGTGCAGAGTTTTATTGAAACTTTATTTGTCACATCCATATACTGCCTTTGCCATCTTTCTAAGGCCTTTCTTAAGCAATGGCTGCCTCTTTATTAAAGTGTTATTATTCCCATCATTCACAGAGCTAGTTTAATAGTTGAGGGAAAGTTTGTTTGCAGAAGACTGTTGCTGTACTCATGCTTTGTGTTTTCCAAACGGTCTGTGAATGAAGAAGTGGACGAAGAGGAATGTCCAGGCAGAACACAAACGCTGTGTCAGACATAAAGGTAATGTTTTGTTTCCACAAGTTGAACACAGCACCAGGTTCATGTGGAGGTAAAATCAGGTAGCACAGAAATATATTTCTGAACATTTTAGAAGCTAACGACACAACCCTAAGATAGTATATGTTTGAGAACAGGTTTAACATGAAGGGATGGTTTCGGGGACACAAAGAAACTCCATTAAAAGTGCTATTACAGTCCAGGCTTAGTCATAATGTGTATCCAGAAAATTTGGTTGTTCGGTTTAACACAAGCGTCACAAGGTGTCAATATCACTCATGACAGCTGTTCTTTTCACTTAATGATATCTTTTTGTCCAAATGTTAAAATATGTGAGATAGAGCTGGGATAATGTGTAGATATCTTCCCAGCAGATCAGTCTAACGATTCACTAAGCCGAAGCTGTATCTCAGAATCAGCTGACATAATAACATGTGCCCTTTAGGAAGAACAGGCTTATCACCACCTCTATGTCTGCCTCCAAAAAGGCACCCCATTCCCTAGGTAGTGCACTACTATCTGACCAGGGCTCATGGCTCAAGTAAAAGTTAATGTGCTGCAGGACCATTTGGGCCGCAACCCCTGACATCTGATTGTAAGGCCACTTTCTGGTTATTGGTTTGCGGCTGCAGAATATGTATCGGCCCAGCTGAATAGGAAAACCAATTGGATGATGGACTGCTTGACCTTTCTCAGGTTTGATGGGCTGCCTGATCTCCTTTAGGTGCAGATGGGGGATTTAGTAAGGAAACTGGATTCAAATTATATTTGTTTCCTTCAGAATACTTGAACATCTGATATAGCCCTCTTGGAGTGCCAAATAAATGTATGTGCCAATTTTGAGCTCAGCAGTTTAGCAAGTACTATATTTTATTTATTTTATTTTACCTTAATTTAACCAAGTAAGCATATTTAGAACAATATTTCATTTGAAACGGCGACCTGGCCAAACCTATGGTTGATTGGTGGTGGTTGTCGGGTTGGGCTAATGGGATCACCTAACAAAGAGAATTTCCCATCCATCTGTCTCTGAGAGAAAGAAAAAAACTGTCTTAATGAGAATCCTGATAGACATCAGTAGAGAATCCTGTTACAGGTGGGAAAAGTAGAGAGAGAGAGAGAGAGAGAGAGAGAGAGAGAGAGAGAGAGAGAGAGAGAGAGAGAGAGAGAGAGAGAGAGAGAGAGAGAGAGAGAGAGAGAGAGAGAGAGAGAGAGAGAGAGAGAGAGAGAGAGAGAGAGAGAGAGAGAGAGAGAGAGAGAGAGAGAGAGAGAGAGAGAGCGAGAGAGAGAGAGAGAGAGAGACACTGAGACAAAGAGCAAGGGATAAAGGAAAATTCAAGTAAAGCATTTATTGTTCACTCTCTTTCAGGACCGAAGTACTCCAGGGCTGTGGTAAATTTATCTCTCAAGCTGTTTTGTGAGATTTTGTTAGTTGGAACAGTAGCGGTGAGACGATGACAGCAGCAGCTGAAACATGAGCTCGCCACCCCCCCGTGGACAAGCAGACAGCAGGGATGAAAGAAAGTCCACTGTGGGGAACAAGACAGGGCCTCCTACTGCCTACCTGTGGGATTCTCTGAGTTCAATGGTGATGCTTATCTATTGTTAGGACTGGCCTCCTGAGAAAACACAGTGAACAAAATGAGGATCATTTTTGCTAATATTTCTTTAACTTTTATATTGTGAATGGTGAGAATTGACAGGTCTTTAAACGCTCTATTGTGCCAAATACTCATGAAGTGATCTTTCACTTGGTCTGTGTTGTCTTTCAATGTCAAATCGTTTGATGCAATTTTTTTTTAAAGACAGTTTTTATTTAAATGTGTCCAACAAACGAGCCTAATGCTACTGTATTTGTTTTTCGTCAGAGCCATGTTTGTATATTTCTGAATATTCAAGACTAAGTACCATACACCATGGTAGGGAACACACATTAATACACAGAGGGCTGGAAATTTTCCTCTTTGCACTAGACAAGATTACCATTTCAAACCCAAGGGACGTCGTTATGAAGCAGCACTCTGCTATCTCTAAATCACATTAACATAACGCAATGCTTATAACTTATTTCAGCATTCATCCCAGATCTATCCTCTAGATCACAGATACATGCTGGGCTACTGAACTTTGTGACAACTTCAGATGTAAAAAGGACTATTTGAAGTACATTTGATTGTACATTTCATTGTCGCATGAACAAATTAATTCAATTGCTGATAACATCCACTCTGGACAATGGTGTTCAGTGACAACGTTCCTTTTTATTTGCTACTATATTGTACTACCACACTTTTGAGGTCATGGTAATGACTGATTCACCGTTTAAGAGTGTACCATCCAGTTCCTGTTTGCAGTTAAATGTCTGCACTTGGAAGGTGGTCTGTGGTATTTGAATCGCAGGAAGAAATGACAGGAACGGTTATGTGGGATACGTGAAATCCTAAGTCTCCTTTGTGAAGCGCCAGCTGCAGTGAGAACAGGACACGGCGTTTACCACAGCAGTATTCACACAGGCGTCACAGCAACACGAATTTGCATGAGAAACTGGCGTGAATAAAGATGTTGCGAATTCAATGGCAGGAATTCACCTCAGTTTACAATGAAGACAGAGGAGGGCGAGGGAAACAGGGAGGAAAAGAAAGACGTTGAAAAGAGAAGGGAGAGAGCGAGAGACAGAGGAGTGAGAGAGGTGGTAAGAGCAGGGCTGTGCTGAAAGATGTTTGAGCAATGTTTACTCGTTGTGTAAAGGTAGATAGACAAAAAAGAAATGTGCGTGTTTGTGATAAGGCATGTATTGTGTTTCAATCTGAAGCAGCAAACTATAAACAGCAGATCTGTCGCGGCACCCTTTCTCAGAACGAAGTAGTTGCTGCCTGGACAAAAGAATATGGGATTTTTTTCATCTTAAGAAAACAAAACCACATGCATCTTCTCACTGACTTCAGCAGAGCACCCTGTTAATTACTCTTACAGTCAGTGTCCTTTTGATAACACAATTTGTTGGGAGACAGTTGCTTGCCTCAGTCTCAGTAATTTGCATTCTTTTGAAAAATGCATGAATTCATTTGAGGGAACAGGTGGGGATTCGTCTTCACTTAGGGCTCACTAAAGACTTTCCTTGAATCGGTAGGTCGCCAAACCCTGTTTAATTTCTCTATTGGGAAACAACGGGTGAAACACTAAAACAGACGCCAGCACTGTTTATCAGGGTGTTGTATTATCTTGATATATGACATCTTGCCAAGAATGTGAGACATGAAAAAACATTTGATAAAGTACACTCCATGTGTTAGTAAATTCTTGTCATCCAGAATACTTTGTATATCTACTTTGGCTAATACAGGAGTACTTCAAGGATGTGTCAATTCCCCCTGCTAAATTACATACCGATGATTCTGAATTGTCAGCTCTAAAGTCACTTTATTATCAAACATTGCAGTATGTCTTACTCTGAATTCTTGTTTTTAATAAACATACATTTTAACAGATATATTGTGTAAAATGGCTTCACATTTTACACAATATTATTATTACGCTTCCCGTGAGTTGGGTCATTAAATAATAATGCATAATTATTACATCTTAACATGCAGTATAATTGCAGTATAATTTTACACTATGCTAGGGTAGATTAATGTATTGTACAGTACTACACATTACGCAGAACACTGTACACTACTTTTTTGTTTTTTTTTACCTTTATTTAACCAGGTAAGTTGACTAAGAACAATTTCTTATTTACAGGAACGACCTGGGAGCAATTAGGGTAAAGTGTCTTGCCCAAGGACACAACAACATTTGGCAACCTTCTGACTACAAGTCTGACTCCCTACCCACTACACATTACGCAAAACACTGTACACTATGCTAGAATAGATTAGTGTATTGTACAGTACTACACATTACGCAGAATACTGTACAATATGCTAGGATAGATTAGTGTATTTAACAGTACTACACATTACGCAGAACACTGTACACTATGCTAGAATAGATGAGTGTATTGTACAGTACTACACATTGGGCTGAACACTGTACACTATGCTAGGATAGATTAGTGTATTGTACAGTACTACACATTACGCAAAACACTGTACACTAAGCTAGGATAGATTAGTGTATTGTACAGTACTATGCATTACGCAGAACACTGTACACTATGCTAGGATAGAGTAGTGTATTGTATAGTACTACGCATTGGGCAGAACACTGTACACTATGCTAGAATAGATTAGTGTATTGTACAGTACTACACATTACGCAGAACACTGTACACTATGCTAGGATAGATTAGTGTATTGTACAGTACTACACATTACGCAGAACACTGTACACTATGCTAGGATAGATTAGTGTATTGTACAGTACTACACATTATGCAGAACACGGATAGATTAGTGTATTGTACAGTACTACACATTACGCAGAACACTGTACACTATGCTAGGATAGATTAATGTATTGTACAGTACTACACATTACGCAGAACACGGATAGATTAGTGTGTTGTACAGTACTACACATTACGCAGAACACTGTACACTATGCTAGGATAGATTAGTGTATTGTAC
>JACXGM010016816.1:0-20396 GCA_016801145.1 Umbra pygmaea
CTCCCCCCTCCCTCGCATGGCCCCCGCTATTCCTTCCTCCCCCCTCCCCCGCGTGGCACCTGCTTTACCAGCTGGCCCCGCCTTTCTGCTCCGTGACCAAGTAACTGTGAGCTCAGACAACAGGTGAGTGAAAATGGAGGAAAACAGAACTTCCAGATAACCTATGATCCTTTCAATTCCTCTCGACTTCCACTTTCAATCTTCGGCCTCAGGCTCCAGGGGACAGGGTTGTGTTTGGGACAGACCCCCGGCGTTGTCCTGCAGACTTACCCAGGTGATGCTGGTCCCTGTCGGAGGTGCCTGACAGGGAGGACAGGTTTGAGGAAGGCCGGGAGCCTCCTCTCTCCGCCTGGCCATCCTGGAACTCCTGCAGGAGCTTGGCCGCCTCTTCAAAGTGCTGCTGGTTGCTAGCGTCCTCATGATCGGGCTCTTTCTTCACCGACTTCCCTGGAAGGAGAATTTATCATTACATCTCCAGTGTGTTAATGAGGGATTTAGTGAGAGATGTAAAGAGTACAAAATAAAAGTCCTGTAATAAAAGTATTCATGTCACTGATTAGTTATGAACCCCTTTTCTCAGCTCATTTAGGTCTGAAATAGGAACTTCCCGGGGAAAACAGAACCTTTACTTTGTACACCTCTGAATATAATGATGATTGCTATTACTATTACCAAGACATTAGCATGAAATTATCATATCATTTGTGTGTGTGTGGGTGGGGGGGCATTATAGGAAAGAAATTGATGAAAGCAACATCAGTTATGATACTGACATTACTGATGTCAACCAGGTATAGGTCCCACCTAATGTGTTGAGCATGGACATCTCTAGAGACATATCTGAGTAGCTCTTCATGGACATGAAGTCCAGCACGGAGCTGCCTTCAGCTAGACCTGCTCCGTCAACCACCTAGACGCCCAAAGATATAAAAGATCAGACAGGCAACCGCAGCAAGAGCCTTGTTTTGCACCACACAATAAACGAACCACAGTAGACAGTCAGCTGTAAGAGGCCTACCTGCATATCGCAAATATTGGTCTTGATTTCGTCAGGTAATGCCATGTTTCTTTTCTGAAACAGAAGAGGTGTTAATTAAATTTGTATAATCTTGTTGGATATGTCCCCCTCATCCAGCTGTTCCATGACGGTTTCGCCTGAACGCTGGTTAGTGGTCTGGCTTTGGACAGGCCCACACATTCAAAACTCCCAATGTCCAGTGTCCAGACAAATGGAGAGACCACGCCCCTTTGTGTCACACCAGAAGTCCCCTTCGACCCATACTATGAACTTCTGTTTCCACAGGTCTAATTTTGGAGCATGGCTACAGGCACCTTGACCACAGATTATATTTACATGCTTAAATAAGTATAAAGTAAGTACTGAGTGTGGTACTGACCTGTCGGATCTGAAAGACAGCCTTAGTGTGATCTCCTGCAGTCATCTTATCCAGCAGCCCATCCACCAGGCGCTTAGTGACATTGCCGCAATCTTTTACAAACTCCTGGATACTGGCAAATTGAACAGTTTGGTCATTCAGAAAGGATGCTACTAAAATGCCAGTTGTGCACTGTCAGAATTGCGAAACATTCTCATGTTATCTTAGGTTAGAATTTCCTCTGTCTTGCTGATTCAAAGAAACATCTAAACAGGATTCTTTAAAAGCTGAGTTACTAAAAGTCCACCGCTAAAAGGAAATACCCTGCTAGAACGATGCAGGTGCTATATTCGCTAACCTGAGAGCACACTGAACACCAGTCTCGTCCCCATAGGCTGAGTAGAGCAGGTCTATCTCATCAGAAAGCAGGTCAGGGTA
This sequence comes from Umbra pygmaea, assembly GCA_016801145.1. Taxonomy (NCBI): domain Eukaryota; kingdom Metazoa; phylum Chordata; class Actinopteri; order Esociformes; family Umbridae; genus Umbra; species Umbra pygmaea. Next base: position 1,815 of record JACXGM010016816.1, read on the forward strand.
GATGGAGTTGTTCTGAAGGGTCTGGGTGTTGTAGGCGCTGCTCAAGAACGTCACTACGCACAGGAAGATCGGAATAAAAAGCAAGCCTGAATTACGTTTCCTTTTCTTTTCAGAGCCAACAGAAATAATGTATTAGGAGCACCCAAGTCCTGCTCAGCTATTTCACAATGTCAATACATATATAAAAATTCACTTATCAACAGAAACTTATTATTATCTATATATTCTCTGTCCTCGAGGGATCAGTTTCCGCTGGAGATTAGAAGAGTCCAAGCCAATCTTCAAAAACCCACCTGAAACCCTTCCCTTTTAATGAGTATCTAAATTAGTTAAATGAATGCTAAATTCAACAAATATAAATATAAAAATGTAAACAGAAAGTGGTTCGGCCATTCATTTATTTTTTTGATGGGTTATGGTTCTTCATAATTCTTAATGACAGAACATTTAGAAAGGGGTTTGGCTGTAGGGGGAGACAGAGAGGAACCAAACCGGGCTTGAAAGGGGCACGTGCGGTCCAGAAACGTTTGGCCACCCTATACATTACATACCCTTGTGTCTTCTATCATCTTTGAAACCTAGTGTTGTTAATCCAGGTAGAAGCTTATTGGACAGAGAGCTCAGGTCCACCACGTGAGTCTCCTCCTCTGGAAAATGTACAGATTAAAATATAACTTCATGACATGCTAAAATGATCCAAAATATGTTTAGTTAATCGTATATACTTTGCAGATATTGATAAAGGCACTTAACCTTTATTGCATCAGTAAGTATCTCTGAATATGAGTGTTATGACAATAGACTCCATTGTAAAACCAAATAAAAGTATAGTCTGTGGTAATGGGAGTTTCCCAATACTGAAGAGTGTCTTGTTTAAATGTAAATGTAGATCATATGTCTAGTAAGGTAGGGGACCACACCTTGTGCTTCTGGGTCCAGTTTATTCACTACAGTATACAGCAGATTACCGTCTGGCTCTTTCTTCAGATAACCCATCTGAAAACACAGGAACAAAAATGTATTTGGTCACCGGAAGAACTAAAGAGAAAGATGCACTCTGTAAAAGTGGTGCTATCATGCCTAAAGTGGTCCACAAAGTTTGTGTGCTATGATATGTATGTTCCAATTTGTGCCCGATGTTGTTAAAATCTCACGCTTTCAGACATAGAACTCAATGGCTTAGGGTTGATACTGAATCTTTTTTTTAATAAGTGTATTTATAAAGATTGATTGGAAAAAAATAACAGTAAAGATATTGTGTCTGCAAATATATCAATACATTTTTACCATTTTAACCCCCCCAACATACTCCACAGTCCCAATACCACCCTCCCCTGCTATTCATCCCGACCCATACACCCACCACCCCCACCCGCCCACCCCACGCGGAACACCTAGACAGACCAACAACACACTTACATAAAAACAAATACATACAAAAACAGGAGGAAAATACATTTGGTGGACTAGGAGCTTCATATGTTCTGACTCAGGTCAGAAGGGAGCCTCTGCAAGCTATTAAAATAGAATATAAAAGTCTGCCATCTTTCTAAAACTTTAGATTGTGATCCCCTTATGGAATACTTAATTTTCTCAAGTTTTAAAAATGACATGACATCACATAGCCACTGAGAGGCTAAGGGTGGCTGAGAGGACTTCCAATGCAGCAAAATCCTGCGTCGTGCCAATAGTGTAGTAAAAGCAATGATATCAGCATTTTTATAATTCAGCAAAAGGGGGTCCTAAAGGTCCAGTAATAGCTCAATTTCGAGCAGGTAAAAAACATGGTAGAGGTTGCATGGGGAGGAATGACATCTGTCACAAACATCCATCACTGTGGGATACATTCTGGACAGCCTGGACTTAGAGTAATGAACTCTGTTGGTCACCTTGAACTGAATGAGTTTAAGTCTGGCACAAGATGAAGTGGAACTTGTTCTGTTGATCACTCCATCCCAGAAATCATTCGAAAACTCAAGACCCATTTCTTGCTCCCATGCAGTTTTGGGTATATTAGTGGAGTGCTTATCACAGGACATAATCCAAGAATAAATTTGTGAAATTACTGATTTCTGTTGAGGTAAAAAATTAAATAACTCATTCCAGGGCTGGATGGGGGGAAATAAAGGGAAGCCAGCAAACTTATCGGAAGAAATTAGATGAGGGCAAGGCGTGTTTGATTGCCAGGTTAGATCCTCAAAAGTTTTAATGCCATTTTTGTCATTTGCCAGGTTTGATACGGATTCTAATTAATTTATGTATAATTTAAATATTACACATCCAGCCCAAATGGGGAGGTTTAAAAAATTACTTTATTGAATGTGAAAATCTGCATCTTTAAAGGTGCAATGTGTAAAATGTACCAGAGTGAAATCAGAACTACTTTCTTTCAGTGACCATCTTCCAAAAGCTGTAGAACATTTCATGATATTTAAATAATCTGAGATAAGATGGGACAATTATTTCCTACACTATGTGTAGCACTGCATAGTGTAGTGATCAATACCCATATACCCGTAAATGTTTAAATGTCTAGAAATTCAGTATTTACAGAGTTTGTAAGCTGGTTACTGGAAAGAGTAAGTAGATTTGTTGTTACGGCTCAATTTCTACAAATAACACATCTATTATTACGAAAAAGGAAACGCAAAGAAAAATGACAAACAAACCGGCAACCCTTAGTATTTTTAACTTGGCAAGAAGAGGTTGCACAAATAATTAAACAAAGGGGTGCCAATGCTTGTGGCACACATATATTTGAGAAAAATATTTGTTTTATAAGACTTTATTTTTTCCTTTAATTCTTTTAGTTTACTTAAAGGGTTAGATTTTTGATATTTAGAATGTAATATCATTTCACGGCCGTGGCAGAATGTGCTTTCGGCACCCTTGTGTGTCTTGAGTGTTGTATGTACTAATTTTCCAGGACTGTCAAGCCATCACCTGTATTTTCCCGTCACCATGCACACCGGTTTTCAAAAAAGTTTAGTCTTTTGTTGTTTATTGTTCCTCTGTTACGTGTTGCCTGTTATGTTAAAGATAACTTAATGTTATGCTACAGAAGCAATGTGCCGTTGTAGACTTGGTTTCTAGTGCTGTACCTCCTAAGAGAGCGTCCGTTTGCGCACCTTTACTTTTCATTGGCCCAGTGTTTTTGGATATTCCTGTTTAATTGTTCACGTTTTTCTTTCATTTGTTCAATACCTACTCATGGAAAACCACTTCTGCCTTACTCAACTCATTAGAGATCAACATGATAAACAATTTTATTTTTCAAAGCCTGATATGCTCATATTTACCAAGGTTTCCAATATTAGTAGAGAACAATGTATAGGCGATTATATAGATTATATATTTTAATACATTACGGTTTTTGGGTTTTATTTATTTTCAAACTGGGGCTGTATGATTTTTTTTTCACGTTTTTGGATACATTATGTTGAGAAGTAGATGCTATATAATCATGTTTATATAAGTTTGAACAGTTTGGGATGGTATTACTATTAGAGAGAGTTGTACAGCTATAGTTTGAGGCCTGTTGGGGGATTCTAAGATATGTTAGACAGCAAGTGAGTGAGGAGGAGAGAGAGCCCTTACAGTTCTTATATTATAACATCAGAATGAGTCTGTAGCTTATGGTTTAGGACTTATTACTTACAACTCTGTTATATATTGGACAGCTTATAACTATATGATCTATTGTAGGTTAGACTGTAATTCCATCACAGGTCTAATACATGTAGATGCCATTCAGACTAATAGAACAGGACATTTTACTGACAGGACATTAGACAGATAAGAGTTACTGAGTTATTTGATAAACAACTAGCGAGGCCAGGTTGATTAGACGCTAGACAGAAGTTAAGGTGACCGGCACATGTGCTCACATGAGACAGTCACGGGTCTGAGGAGATTCTTCTAGGAGGTGTGCGAACAACAATGCTAAGGCTAAATAAACCAGTTCCATATCATTCGGGGCATTTTTCCCAACACGTCTTGATTGCCTTGTTATGAGATTACCCTGTTTCCATAAAAAGAAGTACTTTATTAAACATTCTACTATCAACCACTACCTGACTCCAGAAACCATAATTTCAACAAAGATCTTGTCAAACCTGAACATACCATCTAACAATTAAAACTGGGTTTTTCCGGTGCCTTCGAATTTAATAACACAAATTATTAAACCTGTGTTTCAAACTTTAATAGCACTAGCGATTTGTGTTAGCTACTGTGTTAAGCCTAATATTGTTTTCGCCATTATCTAGTGTGACCACTTATTGTCACACTGCTCATTACAGAATAACATTGCTGGTGTCCATCACTAATAATCTCTTTATTTGCCTGCCCTTCAGTAACGGTTTCCCCTATACATGATTATATAGGATAAATCTTCAATGCTGTTTGATTGTATAGGCAAACTAAAATATTTGAACTTTTAAGCAAAGCATAAATAACTAGTAAAATTATCAAAACCTTGAAGGAGCATTCACTTACCGCTAAACAGGGGTATGTGATTTGTGTCTGGGGTATTTTAATCACGATTTATCGGTTTAAACCGAATTTCGGACCCCTATATTTAATATACATTGGCCACTTAGCGACAGTTATATAACAGGGGATTTTAATTCCTTAGTAGTTGGGCATAAATGGATTATAATATTAAATTAGTGGAGGACTACCTTGGAGTTGGGCATATAGCGGTTGATACGGTCTCGTGCTTCATCGGCAGCATGCTCCACCAGGGCCAGAACGTGCTCCTCCGCAGTGCTGTCAGTCAGGCTGCAGGCATTCCCCTCTGGCTCATACAGGTCATTGCTGGGACCACAGAAATCATCACACGCATTCTTCGTAGGCACAATACATTTCCTAGGCTTGTCTGTTGGGTTCTAAACTGTGTTTCTATAAACATCGAACATAAATATGTTATGGTTTGATTGATTGACACTAGGGAACACATGGGGGGGGCTGTTCCATTCTACCTGATGACATCCTTCAGGTCTTTAATATCTTTGGGCTGTTTCTTAGACTTCTTGGCTGATGCCGGCTCCACGGGCATGGGTAGTACTTCTGGCGTGGGCTCCTCTGATGCCACGTCCTCATCCCCCAAAATGGCGGCCTGCTGAGAGAAATCCATGTCCTGCATGAATGACATGCTGCGTTTCAGAGCTAAGAGCCGCTCCTGTAAAGAGAACACAGAGCAACAGAGAGAGAGAGAGCCACAGGGCAAAGCTTTATACTCCGTCAGCCGTGTCTCAGCCAGAGTGACAGAACGGCTGCTGGGATGAAGGTGACTCTACCATGGTGGGGATGAGGTGATCCTTTGGAGGGAAATCAGATGGAATGTAAAAACCCTGATTTGAGATACAGATCTGCCTTCTGTGTGCTTCACTATTTTAATATATGCTGCTGAATTGTAAATTTAACAACTAATGTGTACAAGGACATTTTAACGTGGTGTGTGTTTTGTGTAAAACCACACAGAGGCAAGTCTGTTTCACAAAGCCAGAATGAAGAAATAATTACCAACAGGCCAACATCCTAAAGTGCATGCAAAATGAAGACAGAAAACAGCTTTGATGATGAAGGGAAACAAGACTCTCCAAAAGCTAAAGTATCTATCGAAAGAAAAAAAACAATGCAATGGGTTACAACATGGACATGAACAAAAGTAACAAACTGAGAGTAACATGTACATCTGATAATCCCATGTATATCAGTTAATAACATGTATATCTGGTCCTTGTGTAGGACTCATTACTTTGCTCATCATCTTGAAGCCAGTGTGCAGCAGTTTCTTGGCAGCTTTGTAGTAGACCGTCTCTGGACGATTATATACCATGGCATTGTCACACATCAGCTTGAAGTCAGCCTGCAACAGAAAAAATAAGCTTTAGACACTACATCAATCAATTAAATATAACACTGAGGTAAATACTATCTAACTGAAACAAACATATACATATTTATACAAACATATACATACACACATATATATATATATACACAAACATATACATACACATATACATATATATATATACATACACATATACATATATATATATATACATACACATATACATATATATATACATACACATACATATATATACACACACATACATATATATACACACATACACACACACACACACACACACACACACACACACACACACACACACACACACACACACACACACACACACACACACACATCTTCAAAAGACAATCAATTCTATTAAAGTTTTCATTTCATTTGAACACAAACTACATTTTAAAGTAAAATCCATAACAACAAGGCTTTTTCACACTGAATCTTCACTTGATTCACTCCATATTCTCCTTTTTCACATGAATCAAATTAAACAATTTGAGGGGAGCTAAGTTGGACCGCCTTCTCTTATACAATTAAGAATGAAGAGAAGAATCACTCAAAGGTAAATTTATATACATCCCCCAGATTCTAAATGCTGACAATTCTAAATGCTGACAATTCTAAATGCCGACAATGCTAAATGCTAACAATTCTAAATGCCAACATTTCTAAATGCTAACAATTCTAAACGCTGACAATTGAAATGTGTGATTGTCAGATTGGTGTGATCTCTTGACTCATTTCCACACCTTGAACTCTGTGACGGTGTTGTACTCGTTGGCTTTGATCTTGTCCTTCATGGTGCTAAAGTCCATGGGGTGTTTGATGATCATAGAGTAACCGGGAGCAATGGCATCCGTCACTGGGAATGAGAAAAACCCATGGGCATCCTTCCTGGATAGGGAAAACAGTCAGCTAATTAGTACCGACTAACTAACAGGCATACACCTGATGTCCACAGAAAATCTGTCAGTGTTGTTGAAGTGGCTTGCCTCTGAAGCTGGCGCAGGAAGTGTTCCAGGAGCTGTTGTCTAGGGGTGCACTCACTCTCTGATGTAAGAGACAAAGATGTGTATTTTATAGTCCTTAATACCATTTGTAATAACATGTAGTAATACAGAACATTACATAGATTATCTTTCCCCACTCTGGAAAAAGTCTGAGGTGTCTGTCTGTTCATCCGTTAGTACACATTCTCTACTATCTGCTATATATGTTCTGCCCAAACTTTGATGAATGACATGTCATGCGTTTGACAACCAGTATTTCCATAATGACAACAACACACGGTATTTTTGTGAGGTAAAAAGTCCATTAAGATGTGTTCTTGCATAGTTGTACTCTTGTAATTCCATCGTGGCTTAACTGGAGAGTCTCTGAATCCCAACGTTCCCGGTTTGATCCCAGATCAGTGATATAGTTAATAATTTTTGGGAAATGTGTCTACTCATTCAAAACAACACTGTATCTTATTAATAATCTACAAAACCACTCTGTGTAACATAAGTCGTAAATGATTAGGGCTTTGGCTGTCCTTTTTTTATCTAATGTCGCCTATCCATTCAAAACAACACTCTAGTTTACTTCTAAACCACTCTGTACAACTCAAGAAGATCTAAAGATTTTAAAAGATCATACATTTCCCTATGAACAGCAAATGTGGGGGACAACATATTTACTGATGCCATGTTATTATTTATGTTTGTTGATTATTCATGTTCACTGATGCCTTGTTACCTGTTGCTGTTCTGCATGCTCGTACAGGTCGATCTCCCTGCTGTTCCACTTCCACCTTTATGTTGGGAAGGAACTCATCCATCATGTCCGCCTCCATCTCAAACCTCTCCCTCTTCCTCTTCTTCTCCTCCTGCTGCTGTGGAAACAGCCACACCCCCTCAGTGACCAGCTCCTCCTTACCCTACTGCATTCTGTCACATGATCTCTAAGGATGCGTCCCCACTTGCACTATCATTCTCGTTAATTTAACAATGGTGAACACTTGTGAATGAATGGCAGAAAAGTGTGCACAATTTAGAAGGATAGGAAGTTGAGATACACCATTTTGACCTGACCGGTAGCAAACGAAAAAAGGCTCTAGAAAACAAAGTCACTTGAAAAACACCTGGCGTGAATTATTCAGACCAAACATGTCCCTACCTCAAAACTAATACCAATGTTTGGTATCTTTGGCAGCATGAAAGGCTCGACTGCCACACCAGAGTGAGTCGGCACCACACTGGCGGAGGATGCTCCCTCGGATGCAGCAGCTTCATTCTGCTCCCGTTCCCTTTTCTTCCGCTTCTCCTCCTGCAAACAAGACACTGATTGATTAATGACGTTTCCCTTCTTCGTTGAGGAAAGACTATCATTCATTATCATTCAGTAATCATGTATGGCATAGTTAGAGAAGGTAGCTACGGTCACTTATTTTCTATAGCTTTGAACAGCATTTGAAAAAGCCTTGTTCTCCTTATGCTCACTTTCCGTCTTCTTCTTTCATCGTCATCTACGTGTTTGTCTTTCTCCTTCTCAGACTTTTTCTTCTTCTTCTTTTTCTTGTCCTTGTGTCGCTCTCGTTCATGGTCTGACCTGTCGTCGTAGTAACTGGAGTCATGGCCTGAGCCTGAGAGTTCTGTAATTTCACTTCCTCCTACTTTGAGGACAAGCTTCAGTGGCTTCTCAAAAGGCTTGTCTTCAGAGTCTGGAAATAAAACAAAACAACAACAAAATCACAATTGAGTGATAGATCATCAAGCATGTAATTGTCATCAACAGCAGACATAATGCAGGTTGTCGGATAATAATTATATCAAAAAATTATCCATTATCACAAGTGTCTGATTGGAACAATTAATATCTAGCTAGAACTATTGGCTGCAGAAAAACCTAAATGAAGGAACAGCTCACTTGGGAATACATTGAGATTATTCAAACAGCTGTTTATTAGTAATAGAATAAGTAATAGTAATATACATTTTATTAGTAATAGTAATACACACGTATAGCTAGCCTGCTTACGTTAGATGTAACGATAAGGTTAGCCAAGCCTGCTAACAAAACGGAACAAAGCCAGGCTTTGAAAAGTTTTCTTACCATCAACGGTTCTCCACTCCGGCTTGTGCTTTTTATGTTTTTTCCCCATTTGTCTGTAGTTTTTAAATAAGTTTAAAACATATGAATGCTATTGTGAACCCGTATTATTATTATTGCCTAGAAAAACTCATCTCGTACCCTAACGACCCGGAAGTACATATCCCAAAACAATCCATCTATTTCCGTTTTTCAAAACAGCGCGCTAAATTCGATAGGAAATTACAAACCCAGGTAAAATTATGTTTTGTAAACTTCGAAAATAACAGACTTGTGTTAAATTTCGCGTGTAACACTAATGGATTAATTTGCTGCAATTTACAGCATGTCACTGGTTATTTTTTCCTTAGCTAGGTAACTAGCTAGATAGACAGCTGAGCTAACCCAACAACATAGCTAGCTAGTTTCTATGTAAATGTACTGGTTACTAACAGTATCAGCAAGGTCAGTGAATGTAGAGGAATATTGTACTAGTTAAGGTTCCTGAACTTTTGTTTGAGCGTACTTACTGTGTTTTGTGTTAACGTTATATTTATAACGTTTTGTGGCTATTACTGTAGACTGAGAGACTTTAGTCTTATACTGGTGTTATGTGGAGATATACCTATCTACTTCCTCATTTAAATAGTTACCTGAATACCAAATTGTGATTTTTATGTTAGTTATGAAATTAATACGCAATATGTAAAATAATATCAAAATATGTCAAGTATATATTTTGTTTACACCTAACACAAAAAGAACAGCATAACAGAATTACTGCTCATGCAGAATCACATTTTCAAAATATTCTCTTAAACAGTTATTTCCTTAATTAAGTGAGCTCCAAAATTCATAAGCAGACCTAAACATATCCGATGTGCCCATGCCTGATTTTGACGACATGCTTTCTTTCCGTTGATGTTAGTGTTACTCAAAATATGGAGGCTGACAGAATGGAGGAAGGAGATCTGAAGCAGAACTCCATCGATGTGAACACCGTCCATGTGGAGGTTCATATCAAATCAAACAGGTGGTGTTAGTAATCCTTACAGAGACTTAACTTGTATTAAAGTACTATAGAAAGACCGCATCTCAAATGGCGCCATATTCCACATAGTGTATTATGAAATTAAACAGTTACATTAACTTGTCGATTGAACACAGTCCAACCAAAATTTGACTCTGCCTAATTTGAGAGGTGCTACATGGTGAATCAATTAGGGTTAACTAGTCTCGTTCTTAAGGACAGAATAAGACTTGAAATAAGGTGCCATTTGGAGGGTTGCAATACTATATAATGTGCATTTATAAAAATATTTTGCAAAGTTGTATGCTTGAAGTTCTTCCTTCGTCCAGTGATGCTAACTACAGAACTGCTGTCTTCCTTCCTGTCTTTCCCCATACTGCTTAAACTGCAGCACTGCAAAGAGGTCTGAGGTGAAAACGCACGTTCTGACTCTGCTGAACCGTCACTGCATGGTACTGGGTGTCTACAGATGGACAGAGTTTGACGAGGACTTCCTAACCAAACACGTGCAGTCCGTGGCTATCGTGGATGCTGAAAGAAAAGTACAATTCAGTATTCATTGACAGCCTAGCTCCCTTGTTGTCAGTTTTATTTTATATGGCAGCGTGTTGCCTTACTCTAAAGCAGGGGTCTTCAAACCCTTCCATGGAGGGCCTAGTGTATGCAGGTTTTCACTTTTACCTTGTACAAGGCTGATTGAGTAGCTCACTAATTGGTTACGATCGCCCCTCACCTGGCAGTCTAGGCCACAATTTGGCTCTAATTGAAGGAAAAGACCAAAAACCAGCATACACTAGGCCCTCCATGGAAGGGTTTGGAGACCCCTGCAAAAACATTAGGATCAGCCAAGTACCTTTAGGTGTCGTAGAATCCTGGTTGGGAACCTTTGTTATAAGACATGACAAAAGTGTATTGAGTCAATTGGATTGGCTTGTTATCTGTCCCCAGCCCATAGATCTGAAGAGCTGCTGTCTCTCGGTCCATCTGTTCACCCTGAATGAAGACGGGCCCTGTACCCTCACTCTGGAGGAGGACCAGGAGCTGCCTGCTGCTAACCACTGGCTCCTGCCTGCTGCTGAATTTCATGGCATCTGGGAGAGTCTGGTGTATGATAACGGGGTGAAAACGCAAGTAAGAAACAAAGGGTTGCCTAGTTTCAATAACTTTGTTTAAATGGCTAGATTTGTCAAATGTTGCATTCGTCCTCTCATTTCAGGAACCATCTAAATGGAAAAACTGTGAAAAATATTATAACTTGTTACAGACATTTTCAAAGATGGCTCTGAATTGACTAACTCTCTACATCATTTTGTCTTTCTGTTTTCCTGTTAAGCTCTTGGATTACGTCTCAACTACAATTTACTTCTCTGACAAAAACGTGAACAGCAACTTGATCTCATGGAACCGAGTTGTTCTGCTACACGGTAACCCGATGATGATCTTTTCAGCTTGGTTTGTAGATCAGCCTTAAATAATGATTCATCCAATAAAATGTGAATATACAGAACAGTGGGAAACATTGGGCAGACTCAGTGGATAGGGAGTCAGACTTGTAAGTGGAAGGTTGCTTGTTCAATTCCCAACTGTGGCAAATGTTGTGGCGTCCTTGAGCAAGGCAGTTTACCCTAAGTTGCTCCAGGGGAATGTCCCTGTACTTACTCTTACTGTAAGTCACACTGGATAAGAGCGTCTGCTAAATGACTCAAATGTAAATGTAAATATGCTAGGAAGACAGGCCTGTAGGGGGCGATAGAGACCAAGGGCACAGATAACTGCTGAGCTGGGAGACCCAGGATGCAATTTAATTTGTATTGTGTGTTTATATTTGTGCCCATATTAGGGCCACCAGGCACGGGGAAGACATCTCTGTGTAAAGCCCTGGCCCAGAAGCTGTCAATCAGACTCTCAAAACGGTAATAGATCCTTCAGTCAATAGCAGAAACTGGTTGAAGGATGCTTTCTCTCATTCATTTCTCCATTTACTCTATGGTTAGTGTAGATGTCCATAATTACCTGGTTGGCCATGTATTTTATCCATGTATTTTGTTTATTTATCAATGAAATATCCATGGATTTCAATGTGGATATCTACAATGTTGGTAGTATGTTCAGTTAAACTGCAGCGTGATATTGTCAACGCAGGTATTCTTATGGACAGTTCGTTGAGATCAACAGCCACAGTTTGTTCTCCAAGTGGTTCTCAGAGGTACAGCTGCCCTTTGCCTGTCTGGTCTTATTTCTGCCTGAGATCTGATAATAAAGGAACAAAGTAACGCTGTGTTTCTATGCTCCAGAGTGGCAAACTGGTCACTAAGATGTTCCAGAAGATTCAGCAGCTAATCGACGACAAGGAAGCCCTTGTGTTTGTTCTCATAGATGAGGTAAAATGGAAATGATCTACAGTAGTGTTCCAGAGTTTGTCTTGGCGACGTCCTAATTAGAGAACCTTCCGGGCCCTGAGTTGCTCTGTGTTTGCTGGTGACAGGTGGAGAGTCTGACGGCAGCGCGCAACGCCTCGCAGGCTGGAACAGAACCCTCCGACGCCATCAGGGTGGTGAACTCTGTCCTCACACAGCTGGACCAGATCAAACGGTGTCACGCTCACTTCATATACTGCTCATTCAAACATTATGCCACAGATTCAGAGGAAACAAAACTCAACAAATGTGTGCTCAACACTCCTATTACTTTGGGAGCATACCATATAATTCCCAGAGCCCTAGTGCAAATGAGTACACTATAAAGGGAATGGGGTGATATTTGTGAAATAGCTATATTGTCTCAAGGCCCAACTCATCCTCTGATTCAGTCGGTGTGTTTATTTGCATGTCATTTACACCTGATGATCTTCCGCATTTCAGACACTCAAACGTAGTGATCCTGACCACCTCCAACGTGACAGAGAAGATAGACCTGGCGTTTGTGGACAGAGCGGACATTAAGCAGTACATCGGCCTTCCATCTGCGGAGGGTATCTTCAACATCTACCTGTCCTGCCTTGAGGAACTCATGAAGGTAAAAACATCAACATCACCCTGTCCTGCCTTGAGGAACTCATGGAGGTAAAACCAGCACCATGTGTAGGTGTACACCGCTCTGGAGCTGCCACCCACATATTCACACATCTCTTGTGGCTATTAGGACCTGTAGCCACCACACCGTTATTCATACCTCTGGTGTTGTTGTGTGTAGTGCCAGATCATCTGTCCCAGACAGCAGCTGCTGACCATGTTTGAGCTGGAGACCATGGGATTCAGGAAGTGCAACGTGTCTGAGCTCAGCCTGGTCCTCAGGAACATCTCCATGTAAGACCCCCGCCCCAGCAGACTGCCATCACCCACCTACACGCTTGTGCCCTGAAGCAAGGCCCTTTTTTCCCCGGTACTCTGTGTGTTTGTGTGCTGTAGTTTAAATCATCTTCTCTCACCTCACTGTGGTTTGTTCTAGAAAAAGCATAGGACTCAGCGGGAGAGCTCTTCGGAAACTCCCCTTCCTGGCCCACGCTCTGTTTGTCAAGGTATTCAGGAATGTTTCTTATTTTCCGTGCACATCACAAAACGGTTCATACAGTTTTCGAATGTCTTCAATGGTAACGCTGCTCTGTACCTACTTCGTCATGCCTTGTTGCCAGAGCCCCACAGTTTCTCTGGAGGCGTTCCTGGGGGCTATGGAGCTAGCAGTGGACAAGCAGATGGAGGAGAGTGCCAACCTGCTCAACGCTGTCTGACATACCATGTCTTCACCAGCCCTGCCCTGCCTTCAAGACTCAGATAAATGACAGAGGGGCAGAAGGCAAACCAGTAGGTCAGCTAACAGCAGTGAACAGAGGCACAACTTTGCCTCTCTTTTGGGCCCGTGGCCACCAGGCCGTGTCAGAGCTAGTGCCCGTGCGCAGATGCTGTTTTGACCATATGGTAGTGAAGCTTTGCATCTGGCTCTACTCAGAATCTGGGTTTCATCTGGTGTTCGTGTAATTTAGCGGAGTCTACTTTTAAGCCTCATTTACACCCTACTGAGGGGCACAATGCAAGAAATTCCAATGGATAATTTTTAGTACCTGTGTAGCAAAAATTTGCAAACGTGAGCAGTTATGCGCGGTGATTCCCGAAGCGACTACGCGTCATCACCATTTTCGGAAACGGATCGTGTTCTTGTGTTGTGTTCCTGAATAGGATGTGAGTCGGGCTTTACCCCAATGATGTAAACGATCTGGAGCCGTCATAGCAAACACTACCTGCTGGTGTCTGTTATTTAACGGTAAAGCAATTTGCATTCATAATTTGCAGTGGCATTCAAACCTCTTCTGGTGACCCCTGCTAAGCTGTATCACATTTTGAACTGGCTCAAATGATTCAAGCAGTTTGATGACAAATTAATGAAAGTGTACTAGATGGGATACATCTAAATGAAATTGAACTGATGAGGTTCCCAGGAGAGGTTTGAGAAACACTGGACTATATGATATTCAGAGGACTGCAATCCTAAACTAGACAAAATCCTATAAAGGCTTTTAAAAGTCAGTTAATGTTACCTCTTAATATTGTGGCTCAAATGGCACACTATGTTGCATTTTCTATGCAAACTGTCAGAGGTGGTAAAAGTACTGAGTAAAAGTACTTTTCTGAAGTACTCTGAGTTCAAAGCTTTTGGGAAGTCCCTACTTAAAACCAAAATGATCAGGTAAAGGGAGATAATATCTTAACAGATACCTATGAAAGAAATAGAGAGAAAGTAAATATCAATCAGGACTTTGATAAGATATTAACTCCCTTTACCTGATCATTTTGGTTTTAAGTAGGGACTTCCCAAAACTTGTGAACTCAGAGTACTTCAGAAAAGTACTTTTACTCAGTACTTTTACCACCTCTGCGAACAGTGTCGTCAACAACACCACCGTGTTTATTCTCATCATATTAACTTGATACACCATAAAACTGATGTTAAGTATTACTACTATGGCTATTCTCATCATATTAACTTGATACAGTATTACAGATGCAGTCTTCTCTTGACAGATCTCCATACAGCTGTAATGTTGTATCCCTAACGGTGTGCCCCAAATTCTACCCTATTCTCTAGATGTCACACTTGCTCTGGTCAAAAGTAGTACTCTGTCCAGATAAGTGTGAGGTCTTGTTTACGGCCCATGTATTCATTATGTTGACTGTTGGAATGTTTTTGTATGAGCATGTTTTTCTTTTTGTGTTTGACATGTGGTCTAAAGACACTGAGAGCATCTCTGGTGCTGTAAATGATTACAAATGCAATGTTGTAAATTGCCCTAGACCGGTGGTTCTCAAAGTTCTCCTGAAGTACCACAAGATGTACCACAGTATAGCTGCAGCCCTGAACTAGTACACCAGATTCACTAATAAAGGGCTTGCTGATTATTAGACAAAGTGAATCAGGTGTGATAGCTCAGGGGTAGTTCAAGTACACAAACTGGCTGGAGGTACTTGAGTGGAAGGTTTGAGAACTAGGGGAAGGTTTGAGAACTAGGGGAAGGTTTGAGAACTAGGGGAAGGTTTGAGAACTAGGGGAAGGTTTGAGAACTAGGGGAAGGTTTGAGAACTAGGGGGAGGTTTGAGAACTAGGGGAAGGTTTGAGAACTAGGGGAAGGTTTGAGAACTAGGGGAAGGTTTGAGAACTAGGGGAAGAACTAGGGGAAGGTTTGAGAACTAGGGGAACTAGGGGTTTGAGAACTAGGGGAAGGTTTGAGTACTACTGGTCTAGTAGGAATAGCTTAAAAGGGAATATACACTTTTGATCCATTTAGAATATTTGTGGTGGGATTTTTTTCCCGAAATAAAGATGTGCCATGTATTGTCAAACATCAAATGCTCATTTAAAACTCAGGATTTACATGTTTTTAACTGACCTATTTGTATATAACTTTAATATTAAACTATCTAAAACGTTTTCGCCTTTTGTGGTTGTATTTCTCTTTTCAATACAAATGTCAAATATCATTAGACAGGTTGCACATTGCACCTGTGTTTCAAGTCCTCTACAACAGTATGATTAGGTTTGTGTTGCAGAATGGATTGCTACATTGTGCCCATATATTTTTTACATTTTAGTCACATAGAAGATGCTTTTATCCAGAGCTACAAATAACTTTTACAGATTAAGGTAGTTTGGTGAAACCTAATCTTTTTCCCAAACACTTCTACCCAATTCACAGAGTCTAGTAGGTAGACTGTTGCTTTAAATGTGGCCTTGGGCTACATGAAATCAGCAACACCAATCAATTGGTCAACTTGAACTATCACTCTCCCACTAACCCCACCCCCATATGTCCTGTGTGGCATTGTTGCATTTAGAATGCCCCTCATTGATATTTGTGAAATTTTAACCAGGACTGCCCATCCCTAATCCTGGAGATCTACCTTCTACTTAATCTTAATTAACACACATGATTCTAATAATTAGCTATATTAAAGTGAAATTTCGTCACACACAACTGGGGTTAGACAGAAGTCCTATGGTAGATGTCTAGGAACAGGATTTGGCAGCCCTGATGTAAACAATGAAAAACATTTGATTCAAGGACGAATATGAGTAGAAGGTTTTTTAGGCTCATTTGCACCGTTTGCAATATTGCTTGGGGAGTTGTTAGGTGAAAGTGATAGTGGTGACAGTATATTTAAAGGTGTTATTTGTAAAATATGTGCCGTGACAATGGAAGTATACCTTCTCTTTCAATTGACCAGCTTAAAAAAAAATATTCTTGATATTTTAAAAATCAGAAAATTATGTATATTGGATAATGTTTCTGTACCTACACTATGTAGCGCACATCCTAAAATACGATTGAATTTGGACCGGCGCGTGCCCATTGAAAAACACTGGAATCACAACTCAAAATATGCACTGCGCCTTATCTTTGAAATCATTGTTCCATCTAAACAGCTTTTTCCTACTTTAGAAATTTTATGAAATAATATTCTACATAATATGAATGCTATTCATCAATATTCCACGTTTGTTTATACGATGTTGATCAATACCTACATGTCACTGGGAAAACATCTCATTGGTGGCTAATAATAACAGTACTGTAGTTCTCAGTATGTACGAATCTCTTTAGCAGTATTGTTAATATGTCTGTTTTGCTTCCTTTTCCCATACTGACCTTTGCTCAGGCAAAGACCTCCCCATGTAATGCACTAGCTCCAGTCAAATTTAGTGCACTTTATAGAAATAGAATGTCATTTGGCAATCCTGTGGAATATCCATGTGCAGCATGTTACTGTATGTCTGTCATGTTTGTATGTCTACCATGTTACTGTATGTCTATCATGTTACTGTATGTCTATCATGTTACTGTATGTCTATCATGTTACTGTATGTCTATCATGTTTGTATGTCTATCATGTTACTGTATGTCTATCATGTTTGTATGTCTATATGTTACTGTATGTCTATCATGTTTGTATGTCTATCATGTTTGTATGTCTATCGTGTTACTGTATGTCTATCATGTTTGTATGTCTATCATGTTTGTATGTCTATCATGTTACTGTATGTCTATCGTGTTACTTTATGTCTATCATGTTTGTATGTCTATCATGTTACTGTATGTCTATCATGTTTGTATGTCTATATGTTACTGTATGTCTATCATGTTTGTATGTCTATCATGTTTGTATGTCTATCATGTTACTGTATGTCTATCGTGTTACTGTATGTCTATCGTGTTACTGTATGTCTATCCTGTTACTGTATGTCTATCATGTTACTGTATGTCTATCCTGTTACTGTATGTCTATCATGTTACTGTATGTCTATTGTGTTACTGTATGTCTATCATGTTTGTATGTCTATTGTGTTACTGTATGTCTATCATCTTTGTATGTCTATCATATTACTATATGTCTATCATGTTACTATATGTCTATCATGTTTGTATGTCTATTGTGTTACTGTATGTCTATCATGTTTGTATGTCTATCATGTTACTATATGTCTATCATGTTACTATATATCTATCATGTTACTATATGTCTATCATGTTACTATATGTCTATCATGTTACTATATGTCTATCATGTTTGTATGGCTATCATGTTTGTATGGCTATCATGTTACTGTATGTCTATATGTTACTGTATGTCTATCATGTTTGTATGTCTATCGTGTTACTATATGTCTATCGTGTTACTGTATGTCTATCATGTTTGTATGTCTATCATGTTACTGTATGTCTATCATGTTACTGTATGTCTATCATGTTACTGTATGTCTATTATGTTTGTATGTCTATCATGTTACTGTATGTCTATCATGTTTGTATGTCTATCATGTTGGTATGTCTATCATGTTACTATATGTCTATGATGTTACTGTATGTCTATCATGTTACTGTATGTCTATCATGTTACTGTATGTCTATCTTGTTTGTATGTCTATATGTTACTGTATGTCTATATGTTACTGTATGTCTATATGTTACTGTATGTCTATATGTTACTGTATGTCTATCATGTTTGTATGTCTATCATGTTACTGTATGTCTATCATGTTACTGTATGTCTATCGTGTTACTGTATGTCTATCATGTTACTGTATGTCTATCATGTTACTGTATGTCTATCATGTT
>JACXGM010016817.1:9065-20283 GCA_016801145.1 Umbra pygmaea
GCCCTCCTTGTAATGTGACCAAACCTTCTGTTTATAGAGAGCTTTAAACCGGTAAATGCTTTGACATTGTTTGAATTCTAGCCCCAGACTATTCCATAATTTGACCCCACATACAGACACACAGAAACTCCTCCTGGTGGTTTTGAACTTTGGTATTAAAAAGTTCCCATAGCCCCTCAAACTGTACAACTGCTCTCTTTGTATAAATACCTTTTGTATGTTAGCAGGTAATAGATTGTGAAAAGCTTTGAACAAAAATTATGCCATATTGAATTTGACAAGGTCGTGTAATTTTAATAACTTTGACTTGGAAAAAAGTGGATTTGTATGTTCCAGATATTCAACCTTGTGTATGGTACGTATTTCCCCATACTTCAACACAGTAAGTTAGATATGGTAATATCAGAGAACAATACAAGATACGGAGTGTATTACAATCAAGGACATCTTTGGTTTTGTTTTGTTATTGCAAGGCTTTTGGAAACTTTGGTTTTTATGTGTCTTATATGTGTTTTCCAAGTTAATTTGTTATCTATTGTAACTCCTAAAATTTTTATTTCAGAGACATTTTCAATTGGTATCCCATCAATTTCAATCATCGCATCCGTTTTGTTTTTATTATTACCAAATAATATGGCTTTGGTTTTATTTAAATTTAAAGATAACTTGTTACTATCCATCCATTTTTTTATATTCCTTAATTCAGTATTTACAACATCAATAACCCATTAAAATTGTCATCACAATAAAAAATATTGGTATCATCTGCGAACAAAACACACTCAAGTAATTTTGAAACATTAAATATGTCATTGATGTACAAATTAAATAATTTAGGGCCCAAAACTGACCACTGGGGGACACCAAAAGAAATTACATTACAATTACATTACAATTAGATGAAGACTCACCCATCTGCACAAATTGTTTTCTGTCACTTAAATAGCTTTTTATCCAGTTTCCAGCCACTGGATTCCAGCCACTCCAGAATATTGAGGGAAATAATGAATTTAATCCATTTTGGTATAAGGGTGTAACAAAACAAACTGTGGAACCAGAATGTCGGCCCATTCATTATCAAGGGTAGATTTTATTTAAAAAATATTTAGACGGACTTCCCGTTTATGTGAGACGAGAGGCTGTGTGTGTGGAAGCTCCACGTTTGACTAATTTTTTATGCTATAAACAAATTCCGGGCAAAACTGTTGTCAACTTATCCACAAGTGATAAAATAGTTCTTCAAAATACTTACCTCTGAGAAAATGCCGAAACCATCGAGATCAAAAAAGGAAGCAGCCGGCTCAGAATCTTTTTTGCAAAACGAAGAGTTGACTTGTACATCTGGGATCTTCTCCGATCACGTCGGTGGATCTGAAGGGTTTTAAATCTGAACTCTTGGATGAACTGTCTGCAGTTCTCGTTGCTCAAGTTACATCCATAATTGAAGCCACTATTTCCCCTATGGCCGCTGCTTTGGAATCTATTAAAAAATCTATGGAGCAACAGGTCCACCGTGCAGACAAGCTAGAAAATCAAGCAAAATATACTGTCATAAAAAAGAGACTGCACGATAATAATGTGAAGTTTTCTCTTCGTTTCCCAGCTCGGTTGTCTGTGGAGCACAATGGCGGAGTTTCACAATTTGATTCACCTGAAGACGCAGATAGCTGGGTTAATCAGGAATTTGGTGGGAGTTGAAACTTTAATACTAGCCTGATTATTTGACCTTTATGCAGCCCCTTATTATTGTAATGTTTTTTTAATATATAGAACTTTTATGTTGAAGCCATTGTTTATTATTTAAATTACTACATTAGGTGTAGCTCAATAGATGCATTAAGGCATTTATCTTTATTTTTTTAACTTTGAGGTCAGGTCATTGGTTGGAACTTTTTGTGTGAATTTTTGTCAGTTATTGGTAACTGACTTCTGAAAATGGCTATTACACATAATACAACATGTAATTGTTTAATTAATATTCAACATCCTTTCCATTGTTATTAGGAATTTGGTATTATATTAAGCAGAGCTTCTCCACTATACAAGTGGTAGAGAGGAACCTTTAGTTATGCTTCTACCGAGTCTATTTCAGTGGTTACCTGCTGTCTCTGTCTAATGAGCAGAGATTTTGGGTATGGGGTTGGGGCGGGGGGTTATGTATGTCTATGTATTTTCTTTTTTATCTGTTTTGCTTGTTGTGTTGTTGTCCTTTGCAAATGCATTCATACTTAACTCTTGCTATGTGGTCTTGTATGCAGCTTAAATGCTTAGTGACATTATGTCCCCTGATGGTTGACTTTTGGTTCACCTCACATTTCTTAACAGGGCTCTCAAGTTTTGAACTGAGTTCAGAGTTAGACTTTGGCGGTGACGGCGGCGGGGGTTTGGGTAGGGACGGGGGTCTGATCTGATAAATGTCACATTCATACAAATCAAAATATTTATTTGTGTATGTGAGAGAGAGAGAGATAATGGTTAGTGTTATTTATTGTAGGCGTTGGTAGCAGGTTTTGGGGCCTTCAGCACAGGGGTTGGTGGCTCCCATTTCAAACATTGTGGTTCCGGGCCAGTCATTTTGACTGTCATGAAAGCATGAATGAATGCTCATTTGCCTCTTTCCTGACATATTTGAAATAGACAGACGCAATAATTAATACTATGCATTGTCTGGATATAGTGTATTAATACACTTATCAAAAAAATTAAGGAAACACGTAAACAACACAATGTAACCAACTCAATCACACTTCTGTGGAATCAAACTGACCACTCAGCAAGCAACACTGATTGTCAATCAATTTCACATGCTGTTGTGCAAATGGAACAGACAACAGGTGGAAATTATAGGCAATTAGCAAGACACCCCCAATAAAAGAGTGGTTCTGCAGGTGGTGACCACAGACCACATCTCAGTTCCTATGCTTCCTGGCTGAGGTTTTGGTCACTTTTGAATGCTGGCGGTGCTTTCACGCTAGTGGTAGCATGAAACGGAGTCTACAACCCACACAAGTGGCTCAGGTAGTGCAGCTCATCCAGGATGGAACATCAATGTGATCTGTGGCAAGAAGGTTTGCTGCATCTGTCAGCTAGTGTCCAGAGCATGGATGCGCTACCAGGAGACAAGCCAGTACATCAGGAGACGTGGAAGAGGCCGTAGGAGGGCAACAACCCAGCAGCAGGACCGCTACTTCAGCCTTTGTGCAAAGGAGGAGCACTGCCAGAGCCCTGCAAAATGACCTCCAGCAGGCCACAAATGTGCATGTGTCTACTCAAATGGTCAGAAACAGACTCCATGAGGGTGGTAGGAGGGCCCGACGTCCACAGGTGGGGGTTGTGCTTACAGCCCAAGACCGTGCAGGACGTTTGGCATTTGCCAGAGAACACTAAGATTGGCAAATTCGGCACTGGCGCCCTGTGCTCTTCACAGATGAAAACAGGTTCACACTGAGCATGTGACAGACGTGACAGTGTCTGGAGACGCCGTGGAGAACGTGCTGCTGCCTGCAACATCCTCCAGCATGACCGGTTTGGTGGTGGGTCAGTAATGGTGTGGGGTGGCATTTCTTTGGGGGGCCGCACAGCACTTCTTGCTGTCTGAAAATGCGTTTCCTCTGAATCCTTCCATTTGCCACATCTTCTAACAGCGCAAGATCAGCCATTGTGCATCATTACGCATTGTGATGGCATGGCTTTTAATAACCATTTGATTGTAATCTGATAAGCTACATATGTCAGTATTGATGTAATTGTAGATCGGAAAGAATTCTGTGCAAATTGAATTCCTTGCACCTTTCAAAATGGTTAAGAGATACGATGGAACACATTTAAAAATAAAACAAACTAAAGGCATATATATGAACACCATGGTTCCGTAGCTGATGACATTTACACTATGAAAACAACTTTCCCCAGTGGACAATGAAGACATATCTATCTATCTAGTTATCATCTATTTATCTATCTATCAAATCTAATGTATATCTGCTCCGCCAGATGGACACATCGACAAGAATATGAGTTTTAAACATGATTCTGTTCTGTTTACTGTATTATTTATATATAAGGATGATTTACATGACATGCCAATACAATTACGGAACATATTTTAGTGTTCTTTTTGCAAATATGTCTTAATTTGCATTTACGTTGGCTACAATCTTATTTTATTTGTATTTCACCACAGGCTGCTAATTGTGGGAATGGCTTTGTGAAATATTCATATTATTAATGAGAGGCATTATTTCAATTTTGTTTACACAGTGCTCTGCAGTTTCATAAGGTTTTATGTGTTTCATCCATCTGCTGTCGGTGTCGCCATTTCTCATTTCACCCGTTTTTGTGCGTACGCATGGGTCAGAGTTGCCGTGAAGGACTGCACATTTTCCCATCAAGTTTGCTCTTTATAAATCCCAATTATTGCGTAGAGAGCAGCGTACGTCTTCTTTTGTGTGTACGCCACGTTTATAAATGAGGCCCCAGGTCTGGGAGGACATCCCTCAGGAGACCATCCCCCACCTCATCAGGAGCATGCCCAGGCATTGTAGGGAGGTCATACGGGCACGTAGAGGCCACACACATGACTGAGCCTCATTTTGACTTGTTTTAAGGACATTACATAAAAGTTGGATCAGCCTGTAGTGTGGTTTTCCACTTTGATTTTGAGTGTGACTCCATATCCAGACCTCCATGGGTTGATAAATCTGATTTGTATTGATAATTATTGTGTGATTTTGTTGTCAGCACATTTAGTTCTGTAAAGACGAAAGTATTTCATAAGATTAGTTAATTCCTTCAGATCTAGGATCTGTTATTTTACTGTTCCCTTTGTTTTTTTGAGCAGTGTATAATGAATTAACCTAGGACAAAGGTTTTCACAATGGGGACCGAGAGGTTGTGTGGTAAAACGAAAGGAAAGAAAAAACTAAAAATATTCTAAATTATTATGGGTAGGCCTATTATAAAATGAGCTGTCAATTTAGAAGTACTCTTAGTGGTGGCAAGAAGAGAAAAGCTTTGTGAATAATGGGTCCTGAACTATTACTAAACAAGTGTCAGAATAGCTGCTGAAATTAGCAGGGATTCAACCAGCTAGCTAGGCTAGTTCATATACTCTTGTAAAACAGTTAGCTAACATACCAGCTCCCTGGACCCACATATTCCCCGGCGATGACAAGATGATTAACTGTACACAGGATGGTCTACTCCCACGTTGATCAGACTGTAGACACTTCGGCGAGATGTGAATCAATGTGGCAGCTGTCCTCTTCTGTTAGCTACTTCAGCGAGCATCTGAATCAGTGTGTTGAGTAAGTGCGTGAATCACAATGTTCGGCACTTATATTTTTTATTTGATTAGCTGGTCTATGGCAGTGCCTTCTGAACTACTGGTATATGGGGAACTCTAATGACCCTTCGCTAAGCCCCGCCCACCTTAGTTACTGTTGCTACGCCTGACAAGCTTTCGTGCCTGGCACATCTATTACAGTACGTATACACCAGTGTCAGACATTCCTATAATAATTAGTTATTTTTGGCAAACAGGTGAAATATCTGAGAGACATAGCATTCGAGGATATATCCACAACATAAAATGCAACCGATTAGAGAATAATTTAATCAAAATGGAAGCTTAAGCCTATAGATCCCAGCGCAAGCAGCAACCGTCATACGCTGACCATTCAAATAGGAAACACACAAATTGTTTGCATGTTTCCCTTGCTCGAGCTTGACAAACCTCCAGCGCCTAGTGATGGTTGCTAAACCATGATTGGCCTGTGGCGTTTTTCGGGCCTGGCTTAGCGAATGGTCAATTGATTCCTCTACCTGTACCACTGTTTAAAAATAGCGGCACAACTTGGTGGGCATTATCCTCGTAATTTCTCTGCGTGAGAAATGCAAGGTGTGGCGTGTGAGCGTGTGAATGGGTTAAGATGCGTGTGTCTCACTCCCAATGCGTGAGACTTTAGAGCCCTGTCTTAAATGGTAAACATCCCATTGGTTGAAAATAGCAAAGTAGGGGGGGGGCCCTCTACTTTTAAATTTATATCATGGAATGTTAAAGGATGTAACAATCCGAACAAGAGGTCTCATGTCTTCTCACACCTGAGAAAGCTTCAGACTGATTTAGCATTTTTACAAGAGACACACTTACTTAATAAAGATCACCCAAGGCTGCAGAACTCTAGATTTAGTCAGGTCTTCCACTCCAATTTTAACTCTAAAGCCAGGGGGGTGGCAATATTAATCAGTAAAAGTATACATTTTTCTGCCACTGATGTGGTGTCAGATAGTAACGGGAGGTATTTAATTGTATCTGGTTCCATTAGGAACACCCCTGTTGAATTTCATCATTTTAGGGGCAAGGCCATTTGGCCTTTGATGTCAGAAGATTTTTGAGGGCACAAAGGCCACATGCTATGTCACAAAGGCCAATGAGTGAAAAAAAGAGGATTTGGAGCTTCAATTTCTGATAAACAAAACACGTATGAAAACATATATTACTCACTTATTTACAGTTTCTCATTTGCTAAAACACAATTAGTTATATACAATTAATTTGTAATTCTGAAATGTAACTTGCAATATGGGGTAGTTGCTATGCAGACACATTCATCAATGATCGCTGGTACAACAATTCACTGAACCGGGTGGTTATACCATGAACACCGCTAGTCACACTGGAGAACTTGCGTACCCAAGGTCAGACCAAACGTGAGATTTTATCGCAGCCTACGCTCACGTTCAAATTGATAAATCCTTTGCTTTGCGTAGGAATCAGCATACTCCCGTCCTACACCTGTTTTAGGTTGTACGCACTTTCATAAATGAGGGCCAATGTGTTTAGAGTCAGTCTAAGTGAGATCTGCAAATTGTGTTTTACCATGAGAAATGGTTTAAGGTATTGATAACAGACTGCCCAATTAGCCAAATGAGTTTAGGCAACAGTACTTTGTTCAGCCAATGGGTTTTAGTGTCTTAGCAATAGAGAAAAACTGTAATATCATAACTTGAATAACATAACTGATATGTTTTTATAAAAAAGTTCAATTATCATGTTGACACTGAAATTACATTTACTCCTGTATCAATTTATGGATTGTGCATTTTTTTCATTTCAAAAGATTAACTGATGGACACAAAAATACAATACCAATTCCGAAAAAATTATGCCAGTATGGAAAATGAACAAATAAATTATCAAAAGAGTAATTTGAAAATTCTATTCACGCTGTACAATATCGAATACACAGTATTAACACATAATGTGATGTTCTACTTTTGTGAACACATTTTTCAAAATATAAACTTATTTTTATTCAGATGTCACTCTGCACAGTGAAGCTCAAACATTCAACTGTATGAACAAAAACAAAACACACTTGAGTGGAAGGGGATTTGAAAAGGCAATGGTGTGTGTGTGTGTTTGTTTGAGAGAGTGTGTGTGTGTGTGTGTGTGTGTGTGTGTGTGTGTGTGTGTGTGTGTGTGTGTGTTTGAGAGAGTAATCTGATTCATCATCATCACTTGAGGATGGAGATAGGGAGATAAATGGAGGAGGGTTAGCTGTCTGTGGGTCAGTGTTCAGTCTTGGCCCATATGGTTAAATGTTTGGTCTCCTCAAGGGGTTAGCTGCTCACCATCTTGCCACTGCCTTCTCGCTCTCTCATGCAACAGGGGCACAGCTAATTAACTTACAGTATGTAATACTAAAAACCACAAACCCGACAGGTGTACTGTAGCTAATTGGTTTTTAACTAGTAAGCTAGTAAATTGCTGTCAACGCAAGTTTAATGTTCCACTCGACCATTTGGTAGAGCACACAATGGCTTTTTTTGCTGCGAGGACATTAAAGGGTTAAGTGGTATTAAAAAAATATATTTGCCTACAATAAACAGTCAACGGTAACTGACAGTTAACTACAGTAACGTTAAGGCTAGCTAGACATCTAACATTACCTCAGTTACTGTACTGTATGTACTCAAAAGTAAACCACGAAGTAACCTTTACTATCACAATCACCTGTGCTAATTATAACGACCTAAATCACAAATGTAGCTTCTCCAAACGTAACGTTAAATCTCTCAGCTCTCTAAATGCACAGGTGTATTCTCCCACTCTGAGTTGCTCATGCAACTTCCAAAACAGACAGGTTTGATTTAGAGTCAGCTTTGTATTGATCCAATATCTAGCGAACTAGCTTGCTTACCTAAATGTATTCTTGTGGTTTAGTCGCACTCCTGCTAGTGGCTTTGAATTATACAGTGTGGGGCTGCTTCCAAAATCATTGGTCCGTGGTGAAATCATCATTATTGATTGGTCCGTGGTTAAATCGTCATTCTGTGTGAACTATGCTGTTATTTAAATTTGGTTGAAAACACACTTTGCACAGTGCACACAAACCTACGGACAAAGAAACCGAATGCTGACCGTGAGATTTTGACAGTAGCAGGGGCACTAAGGCCATGTTGGCCGAAGGGCTTACAATAATTTTCAGGGCATCACGGCCAATGATGGCCATGGCCGTATGGCCGCCGTGAAATTCCCACGCTGCCCCTGTGGTGTTGGTCAATGTCTATGCTCCTAATGTTGACAATGTTGAATCTTCCAACAGGCTGTTGGGGAGGATCCCACTGTCACATCGCCTGATATTCGCTGGAGATTTAAATTGTGTTATTGATCAGAATTTGGACTGCTCTAATTCCAGTCCTAGGCCTCTTTCCAAACATGTCAAGGTCCTTCTCAGATTTCATGACTAAGAATGGATGTACTGATCCCTGGAGGTTTCAGAATCCGCAGGAACGTGAGTACTCTTTCTTTTCTCATGTACATCACTCTTTCTCTCGTATTGACTATTTCTTTGTGGACCACCTGTTGCTTCCGAGTGTGACCTCTTCTGAGTACTTGCCCATTGTAATATCGGACCACAGCCCAGTAGCTGTTTAAACTTGCAGAATTTAATCTTTTAGCTACCAACGATGCAGACCATTTAGTCTTACACTCACGGGCCTCCTACTATGAACAAGGTGACAAGACGAGCCGCCTGCTTGCACAACAATTAAAACGACGTGCTGCTTCCCGTTTAATTCCTCAAAGGAATTCCGCAAAGTGGCAAAGCTCCAGGTCCAGATGATTTCTCTACGGAATTCTTTAAGAAATTTTCCTCACACTTGTCCAATTTGTATGTTTTCCTTCCCTACCTTCAACCCAGCCATGGGACAAACTATTGACCCTCTTACCTCAACATAAATCAATGATTTCTCAGATATATTAACTGATCATGTCCTTTGATGAAAACTCCACCAACAAATCGATATCTGCCTGGGAGCGCAAAATGGGTCTTCAACTTACAAAGGAGTTCTGGGATAGAGCAACTGACAGAGTAACCTCCACTTCATCTTGCGCTCTTCTTGGACTTATTCAGTTCAATGTGATCAACAGAGTTCATTACTTCATGCCCTCTGATTGCAGTGTTCGGAATCCCAAGGGACTCTCTTTCATTAAGCTATAAAAACTCTGATATCATTGCTTTTACCTCATTATTAGCCAGATGCAGAATATTGCTCCAGTGGAAATCTTGTCAGCCCCCTTAGGCTCTGGTTGGCTAAGTGATGTTGGGTCTTTTTTACAACTTGAGAAGATAAAGTATACCGTGAGGGGATCATACTCAAAATTCTTAGATAAATGGCAGAATTTTAGTTTATATTTAAATAGTTTAAGTATACTTCCCTTACATCTGCCATAATCCATAGATCACTATCCCACCAAGACTAATTTACTATTATTGTATGTATGCATTTGTATGTTTTTATGTATGTTTGCGTATTGTTTGTCTGGGTGTTTAATGTGGGGCGGAGGGTGTGGAACGGTGCTGGGTCTGTCTGGTCATTTGTGGGGTGGGAGGGGGGTTTAGTAAAAGTTTTTTTTATTAAATTTCTAAATATTATCTATATATACATACATATATATTGTAGTGTATATCCTGTTCATTTACATTCTGAAATATCTATAATAAACATATTTAAAAAATATGTATATTTTGACTTTGTTCAACAATATTTATTACAAACAGTTCTCAAACTCCCCTGAGCTTGTGGTCTCCCTGGAGGCAGAGAAAGCCTTTGATAGAATTGAAAGGGAGACAAATTTTGCTCTTGGATCTATGCATCCCCAAGGGCTAGTGTCTATACCAATGACACTCGCTCTGGCTACTTTGCCCTAGAACTCGGGACCAGGCAGGGTTGCCCTCTCTCCCCCTCACTCTTCATTATTGCTATTAAAGTTTTTTCCAATTGCTAACACACAAAATGTATAATTTGGCTCATTGTGTCAAAACTCAACACACAAGAATGCTTTACACAACACTTAAAGATTAACATTGAACTGCCATGTCAAAACTGCATTCTGCAATCAAAACTTAACACTCTGACTTCAAAAGGCCCTCTTCAGATCGATTGTTAACACACATTCACATGCACAATAAACAGTCAAACAGACACAACACACTGGTCAACTTTACTCAAGACACTTCTGTCATTTGTAGTTTTTAAACCGTTTTTATTCCCAAAACCAAGCCTCAGTGATACATTGTATAGGTAGTAAAACAACTCCCAGTCAGGGATCACTTCGTCGATTGGGGTTGGGCCACGTCACCTCGTCCACATCACAGGCGATGTTCTCCCTTGCCAGACAACGGGAAAATATTGCCGGGCGTGGCGTATCCACCCGTGGATCGAGCCCACCTCGATGTCTCCACATGCCTCCTCCATTGCACGCAGGAGCGGCACGCGTGCATGTGTAGGCGGTCATAGACCTTCCACCGCCATGCCGAAAATAATTCCCCTATCAGGTTAATTAGGGAAATAAGGGGGCAGGTACTAGGGGTGGGTATTGGCAAGTACCTCGCGATACAATATATATCACGATACACATGTGACGATTCAATACATCACGATTTATTGCAATATCACAACTGAATCCCGATACTTCTTGAAGTTATAAAGAAACGCAAATAATATCAATTGTATACTTCAAAAGGGCAATCTTTTGTTAATGGGGGTTATTTAAAGATTGTCTTTTGAATTATACAGTCTAATAATATTACCCCTAATAAGAAATTTAACTTAAATTTGAAAAATCATATACATTTAAGGATTCACCTTCAGAATAGTTTAACCAGTGTGATCGACTTAGCGGCAGGATATCAACAGCAGTGTCAGGTAA
>JACXGM010016818.1:0-20179 GCA_016801145.1 Umbra pygmaea
ACACACACACACACACACACACACACACACACACACACACACACACACACACACACACACAGCACAGCCCTTTGCAGCAACATGGTGTGGCCCATCATGATGATGGATGGGACAGGAAATGACAACATAAGTGGATATTAAAAAGAGGAAATGGGAGCATTTATAAGCATGATGTTGCTCTGTGTCTTTGGCACACACCTTGTGTCTATACTGCATCTCAGACTGACTCAGGACCATACCTTTGGCCCCACCACTAAATCCACAAAACTGGATCCATATGCCCCTGGGCTACACATTGGAGAAGCATTGAACTGAGCGGAAGCAATATTTGTGATGAAACTCATATTTAGATTCAGTGAAGCTGGAACAAGCCGGTAGTGGGGATAGTTACTGTCATTACTCAGCTATTCATTCAGTCCTCAGGCCAGGTATAGATGTAATTTATAAAAGGAGATGAGAATGGGATAAAACAGCCAACAACCACCAGAGAAGTGACCCCTTCATCATTACATCTTTGTTTACCACTACCTTAATTACATTGTCTTTCTGAGAACCATTAGTTTCTAGATTCTATGTTTAATTCTGTCAAACATGTGCAAATGTCTAGTAAATCAAAGCCACGCTGCGTGTTGTTAACACCGAAACACTGCTTTCATTCTGAAGAGTGAACGACAGTGGGAAAAGAAAACGCAGAATAAAGGATGATGTCTGAAGGCAAAATGTAGATCAAGACACACACGTTTTCAGCTTCCTGTTTCCTATTCTGTACTTCCTTTGAGGCTTTCCCAAAAGACAGCCAATGACAGAGTGTCCTCCTGCTTCTACCTTCGCACAATTACCAAACGTTGACAGTGTTGTGCTCACTGCTCAACACATTGATGAAGGTGTGAGAAGTGCACAGCAGGTCTGTCCATTCAAGTGCATGACAGTTCCTCTAGCAACCTGCAGACATGTCTGTTGCCCCTGACAAACCAGAGACAATGTCTGGTTATCTCCCCTCTGTCTCCTGCCGGCTCGACAGACGCCCTGCATTGGACCTCCATACAAATAGTCGGCATTTGGCATAACAATTTGTGATAAATGTTCAAATCTACCGGCAGTTCAAGAGTGTTTTTGTGAGATTCTTTGTTAAATTGAATGCAGGCCGTTTTTATGTGTGTTTGCATGTTGACACTGATGTGTGAATCAGTGTGGCTAGTGGTCATAACTAGGATTTAGTGTGTTAGAAATTATACACAACAAGGACTCAACTAAAGGCATCCTGGCCATCAGCTCTCTGCTCTATCTTCAGGACTTAGAAAAGGCAGAGAGATTTTCACAGTTGTCCACCCGTGTATCAAACTTCACAGGTTCACTGGCAACCCAGTCGATTTTGAAACCCAGTGGGGGTCTGACATTCCTCTCTCAGTTCCTTACACTCAGTCCACCAAAAGCCCAGGAAGTTGGTCCGTCTGTCTCTCACCTCACTATCGTTTGTCCCTTGTGGGCTTCTGTCTGCTTGGAGGTGTGTTTCTCCAGCCAAGGTGTTCGCAGCTGCCCATGGGCAGACAGGAGTGCTTCCGTTCCACCGGTCGTGAGAGGAGGCAGAACCAGATGTGGTGAGAACACAGCACAACCTGAGCCGCACGTTATCACGCACATTTACATGAATTCTTTTCCCAGCTGTAAAGGGACTAGGATCAAACATTAAAAAACATACAGTACTGTAAACATTATACACATTTATTGGACACTCTAATCCGTAGCGACTTACCATAAGTACAGGGACATTCCAAGGACAAAATGACATTTGGCACAGTCAGGAGGGAATCTGCAAAGTGCCTTGCCCAAGGACACAACAACATTTGGCACAGTCGGGAATCGAACTGGCAAGCTTCTGACTAAGTCTGACTAAATCTGACTGCCTAACGACTGAGCAATCTGCCCCCCTTATGCACAGACAAATTGTATTCCTTAAGTGTGCAAACATTTTTCCAGTGCATTGCACCAGTTTTGAGGGGAATACACCCTTTCCTGTTTAAAATGCTGGGTTCTCATCACATGCATGGCGGGTCCACATATTTGCCTGGTATATTGGAAGATAATCAAAGGAAGATACAGGTTGGGCTCCAAGGTAACATGCCTGAAGGGGCATTTTAAATCACTGACCTAGTATTGCTTTAGAGCCCTATTAAGATAAGGTAGATTTGTTCTGTTATTGAAATGGACAAAATATATCTGACATGTACTGTATAGCTGTACACATCAACAACAGCCTTTTAACACAAGAAAGATATGTCCCCTGCTACAACATATGATTGTAACTGAATGCTTTTGCCCATTCTGAGAGCAACTCACACACTTTATAAAACTATTACATTTTTTTATTTATTTATCCTCATAGGAGAACCCTTTTATGGTTCCTAGAATAACTCTTTTTGGTTCCAATGAGAATCCTATTTAGTGACATATGAAACCCTTTCTGGAACCATTAAGAATCCTCAGGTGAAAAGGTTTATTTACATATGTGTAGTTCTACAGTATATGTAACCAAAAAGGGATCTCACTGGAACCAAATAGGGTACTTCTTGGAAACCTGATAAGTGTTCTCATATGGGGACATATAAATAACCTTTTTTGGATTATTATTTAAAGAGTGTAAAGTAGGGATGGGTTGAAATATTAGCTAGCAACAGGTGTTGCTTTCATATTAATATCACATGTATACTCACACAGTGACTGTGTAATGCAAATGAATAATACCATAGTAACACATTATGTTTCTACTTCTTCCACATGTACAGTAGTAAGCTTATCTGAAATGCATCTAAACAACCAACCAACTGGATTCTGTTGAGACAGGCACCTGATCACATATCAGGGTCTATAACTGTTCCTAATCACAGGCCTTTGCATATTCAGTTCCCAAGTGGCCCTTTGTTTGGTAGTACAATTCTTATTATTATCTTTATTAGCTACAGGTTTGCTTGTTCTGAACACAGTCTGCCTGCAAGTCATCAAAAAGTCATTCAGTTCAGCACCACCCACCTGTCCACTGATATCGCCTGCTGGTCTTAACTGTGCTCATGTACACCGTTGGGCCTTTTGTCAAGAGAGGAAGGGACGAATCACGGGCTTATCACTCAAACCTCTCCGAAATAACAACAGTGGGGTTCACTGGTCTTAAAATGCAGGCCTGCATGCACGCCCTTTGGACAATGACTCCCATTGTTAGAGACACAAGCATCTCATCATTAGGTCTAATATCTCTGCTTTTCACTTGTCTGAATGTACCAAAATTGCATGTACCAAGTACTCAATAATCCATTGTTTGAATGTGGTCAGTTGTACTGTGTCTATCTACTGTAGCTACATACACTCTAAAAACAAAAAGTTCTTCAGCGGTTCTTCAAGGGTTCATTGTGGTACTTATGGTGCTATATAGCACCACTACCATTTAAAGAACCTGTTAAGCCCAGTTTGGTTCTTCAGCGGTTCTTTGGGGTGGTTAAGGTGCTATATGGCACCTCTTATGGTTCTACATAGCACCATTTTTAAAGATAGGTGCTATATAGCACTTAAAGTGGTTCCCCTATGATTACAAGCCAATGAACCACTTTTAGTGCTATTTAGCACCATTTGTTTTTAGAGTGTAGTCTAAACATCATCTGTAAGGCCACCATTTTATTACATTAGGTTAGCACTTGATTTAACCTACTGTACTTAAAATAGACAAAGGGAGAGAGGGAGAGAGGAGAGGTTGCTTTAACAACACTCAGGAGTTACACGTGTTTTAGGCCAGCAACATGGATAGTGTAACCAAATTATACTAAGCACAAGCCAAATACTTGCACATGGCACTAGTCTGCTAGTATAACGGGTTGAAAGATGAATACAAGAAATCGAAATATTATGCCATATTTAAAAAATATTTTTCATAACACACAAGATCAATCACTAGCATTTAAAAAAGCACCTTACTAGATTTACTTGAGTTTTCAAATTCAACAATCAGGTGATAGCAAACCCTCTTTTTCAGTCGAACATACAGTACATGAGGGAAAAGCAATTGACTAATACATCTTGCACTGTGGCCAAGCAATATAGCTAGAGGTTGTAGTTTACCATTTAGAATAGTTTCAGGCTCCTCACCCATGCTGTTCTCACGTTTCTGATGCCATTCTCTTCCCTGGCGTAATGAACTAGCTCTCAAATGCCAGCTGGACAAACAGCTTTTCAGTGATGAAACATAGTATTCACCATAGAAATGGAATGGATAGAAAGGACATTCCAATTTCAATCAATGTGCAGAATGGTCAGAGTGGCAGCCATTTTTATGTGTACCATTCCATTGCAAAGATCTAGTGGCGTACTTCTGCATTAAACCAATTTGCGTGTTGTCACCGTGACAACTAACAACAATCGCCATTTTGTTGTGTACTAATTGAATGACAATGCCAAACAGTTCAATGTCCTTTCTATCTATTCTATTTCTATGGTATTCATGCTATTTACTGTAGGTTGAAGGAATTTTCTAACATTGCAGTAGATGCTTCAAATTGTAATATTTTGCAATGCCTAAAGCATTGCCACAAAAATCCACATTGAACATTGGTTTCATAGGTTGAGTTATATGTAGTTCATATTGGGAACTGTGTTTGCCTCTTTGTTCGATTTTTTTATTACAGTTTTTTACCATTGTTTACACACTAAAATAGCCTGGAAAAATCCAGACACAAATCCTGAATGATTTAGGGTCTGGCATCGAGAAATGAAAATGACTCCACTCGAGGGGCGGCACCAAGCGTGCATTTGAAAATCTCACTGTACGCAATTGGATAACACTACGAACAATCACCAGTGGGTTTTCGCTAAGCCCCTATGGCGGAGCTAACTGGTAGTTTAAACTCTTGCCGTATCAGATCGGCAAAACAGCAAAAACTTCCTTCTTTAAAAGGAACGATTTGAGCGCCGTCTTCTGTTCCTTTTTTAGACAAAAAGCCAAGTCGATCTCGTTCATTGTAGCGGCCAAAGCATTTCAAACAACTGGTGTTCATCCATAGCCATCTTACAATGTTTACTAATGACTTTGAGGTCGCAGCGCTGTCGTCATCTGTTTAACACGCCTCTGGCCCGCCTATATCAGATACACCGATGTGATTGGTGCAGCTCGGCTACAAGGGCATAGTTAATGAGCAGCATTACTCGGTGATAGAGTAACTTGCTGAGCAAAGTCAAATTGTTCTCTCGTGAGAACTCTGGATTTCCAGGGTAACACTAAAATAACACAGTCAGTGAAACCTGACACTCAAGGAGCGAAACCGCAGAAATGCAAAACCACAAACACCTTCTCAAGAAGCTAAACCGCAGAAATGCAAAACCACAAACACCTTCTCAAGAAGCTAAACCGCAGAAATGCAAAACCACAAACACCTTCTCAAGGAGCTAAACCACAGAAATGCAAAACCACAAACACCTTCTCGTCCTCACATTTAGCAAAACAACACACACAGTGTTTCTCAAAACACTGAACGATTTTCTACCACAAACACAGAAATTCAATATAATGCAACTCCTCCGCCATTTCAAGGCACTGTCATCCAAAATACACACCTACTGTATGAACGAAATGATCAAACACAGCCGTCAGGTGTACAGACATTTAGGTGCTTAATTGGAAACAAACTAATCACCCGTAAGCGCTATAAAAAGACAACAAGTGGGTTTACCTGTCTTCAACGAAAAAGGGAAGGCAAGCTGCAGTGAGAGGAAGAGGGAGAGTGAGGAGGAGAGGGGGCGCCCATGGAGGAACAGGGTTAGGGAGAGGAAGAGGAATACGTAGATCTAGAGGAGGATGCTGACAAAGAAGGCGAGAACCACAGGTATCAGATGAGATACGAACCACATTAGTTGACCATGTTAGAAATCATTGATGGACTTTGAGAGTGGCTGGACAGAGTTCAGACTAGAGATGCGCCGATGGGCTATTATTTAATCCGCAACCGCATCACAAAACTCATCATCCGTCCACCATCCATCCGGACCAACATTTTTTACCAATTTTCAAAGTTGCAACCGCCCGTCACCCGCTGGTAACAATATTTAAGAATGTGTATATTTTTTTCATTTCATTGGTTCAACCGCCACCCACCCAAATTTTATTGAAATATTATTTTTCGTCACTTTTCGATTTTTCGTGGAGTCCGTGGCTGTAACCGCCAACTGCGCATCTCTAGTTTAAACCACCCTCAGCAGATAAAAACAATAAAATCAGTACAATGTATCCTTCTATATGCACTACATCAGTACTTTTTGGTACCCATTCACTGCATTCCATGTTTGAAACCACGCCTTGTATGCTCTCTTATGAGTGTTTGTAATCGGTCGACTGTACATAGAAATGATGGTCGAGAAAGTCAAGGATAAAGGGGCCTCATATTCACGGAGGAACAAGAGACAGCCATCGCAAACATGGTTTTGACCAACAAATTGATATGCCTCAGACAAATTCATACCCACATCCTCAATGACCGCACAGTCTTCAATAATATCCATCAGGTCTCCTTATCAACACTGGGTCTAATCCTAAAAAAACATAATGTACAGATGAAACAACTCTACCGAGTGCACTTTGAAAAAGAATCTGTGTGAGTAAAAGACCTGCAGCATGAATATGTGGAAGTACTCTAAGTAATGTACACGTCAGCATTGCGCACTGCACACAGAACTTTTACATGTAAATGTATAGTAGGCCTATATTGAACTACACAATGTTGTCTTCCTGTCAGAGAGTTCTGCAAATGGATGCTGATGCAATCCCACATGATTTCTTTTACATTGATCATCATTGGCCACAGAGCTACTTTTAATGTATCTGGCCAACGTGGTGGTATCAATGTGCGCTGCAATCACGCAGAAGCGGGTCCTCCACCACCATGCAGACTTAGGTTATTATACAACATGGTCCACTTACTCAGATATTTGACAGGCTACAAAACATCGTCACAGCAGGAGACCAAATTCATGCAGAGCAGATCATATTAGTCATCTGGAACAATGTCTCTTTCCACCAATCTGTTCTGGTCCTAAACTGGATTCATCAGCACCCACAATTTGCAGTCCAGAACCTCCCACTATGCTTTCCCTTCCTTAACCCCATTGAGGTGTTTTTGGTGGTTGGAAGGTTTACGATATCCAGCCCTATGTCAAGATACCCCTCATTCAAGCCATGGAAGAAGCATGCGACCAAATCGATGCAAGGACAGATTTGCCATTCTAGAAGATTCTCCCCTCGCTCACTTGCGAGGGAGGACATTGCCTGTGATGTGGATGAAGTGCTATGGCCGGATCCAGCTAAGCGAATATCTGTGTAGAGTTGTAGAGTTTTGACTGAAGTGTTTCATTTCGCAATAGTTCCTGGGTGTTCTGCTACTCGAGCGTGCGGTTGTGTGAATTGTGTGTAGTGTTTCGACAAAACGAGCTCTCTTCTCAAAATCGTGCTTAAGCAATTGTGAACAACCCTCACTTACAGTGCTCTGAGAGACAGCGAATGTGCTTGCTAAACCAGATTACCAAAACAGTATCTGATTGGCTAAGTGACTTGAAGGGATGAGTATGACACTACCCTCAAACTGCTAACCTTCTCACCATGCATGCCAAATACTTACACCAAGTGTAAATGCCCACAAATGATGCTACTTCAACTAAACCTATAATACACATTGGAAGGGATTTCAACACAGGATCCATTGTGTACCACCACATGTGTACAGTATGTGGTATTGCATTACATTTATAAGCTGATTTTGTCATTAGTATTTGAATCCGCTCCCCTGGGCGTCTTTTATTTCCAATGCATTGTACTTTTGTACGTGTCGTGCATAGTCTATTTTGTGCACGTGTGCGCAGTGTGTAGTGTTTTGTGTACGTGTGCGCAGTGTGTAGTGTTTTGTGTATGTGTGTGCAGTGTGTGTGTATGAAGTGTGTTCTGAATGCGTTGGTGTGAAGTGCACAGCGTTATTGTGTGTGCGTGCATTACGTCGAGTGCGTGTGTTGTGTATGTGTGTGTGGTGTGAAGTGTGTTCTGAATGCGTTATTGTGTGTGCGTGCATTACGTAGAGTGCGTGCGTTTCGAAATGTGTCAAATTGGAAAGGTTGATGTACATTTCTCTGTTCCGGCTCATTTAACATTCATCAATATGTGAATGTTTGTTTGGGGGGAGGCGTTTGTGTGTATGTTCCCTTATTATATGGTAAACCAGTGTGTCCTTGTTTTTTCTAAGGACAAGTGTGAATCTATGATGTATAATTTGTTTAACCGCGGGCAGGCTTTTCTTTGCCAGTAGCTGTTTGGGATGTTCAGTGTCTTTAGCTTGGCGGTGTCAGACCTCAGTCCTCCGGGCTTTCCAGGCGCTGCTGCTGCTTTTCATTCCAGCCTTTTAATTAGTGACTGATGTCGACCTGGCTAGGTGACTGGGCTGTCTAGCCAATCAATGTCTTTAGTTGATGATGTAAGTGCTTGTGAGCAAGGGAAAGCAGCAGGGAATGTGTCTCCTGAGGGTTTGGCACCCCAGGGTAAAGTACTGTAGCAGTGTTTCTAGACCTGCTGTGGACATGGAACATTCAAGCAAATCTCTAGCTACCTCTGAGCCGAAATGACAATTCACATTTAAGGACGGACTAAATTGAGAACCGAATTAATTGCACATTGTGAGCAATGTTACAGAGTCACGCCAGCTCATATGGACATTCTGTTGGTATTACGTTCACCAAACAGTATCATGCTGATGTGTGAATATCCGCCGGCTGTTCTGTGGACACTGTAGCTTGTTGTAATTGATGCCAGTCGCAACGGCATTTCTGCAAGCAGCCCTAAACACATGGTCACTCTATATTCCACTGCTCATTGATGCAGAGTAACTGTTAAATGTACAGTATATAACAATCTTAATTCTAATGCACCTTGACTGTCAAGTGGTATTCTGTGGTCACTGTTTAGATGTACAGACGTTATACATTATATATATTAATGCCTGACCTCTAGCACCCTTCTTATTTCACATTGTTATTGATAGAGATGTCTGTTTTCTTTTTTATTGGACATTTTTCTGTGTTTATTATTGTTATTTTTACTACTCTGTTGGAGTTGGAACAGGGACACAAGATTTTCACTCTACGTGTAATAACACCTACGGTTTTCTGTGCATGTGACAAATAAACTTGAACTTGCAAATGCTGATGTAATAAATGAGATATAAACATAAGTGGCGTTACAATCTGTGCCTCAAGCCTGTTGTATCTGCCAGGTTTACATCAATTATCGCTTTCTTTCTCACTTTCGTTCTCTTTGACCCTTTATCTCTCTCTCTCTCCCTCTCTCTCTTTCTTTCGTTCCCCCTAATAGGGATTTTGAGGTTGTAAAGTTGTCAATAAGTTACCTTTTACATAATTATTTATTAACAAGAATATGCTCAATTTCCCACTTCCATCCTAAGATGTGATAATTCTGTTCCACTCTGATCCCCCTCAATTTAACTCGTAGATCTCTGATCAATGAGACAATCAATGAAAGGTATCTATTCACATAAATGGTGAGCAGTTCGTATAGGCGGTTCAACTCCCCTGGTGATAAAGGCTAAATGAAGCCAAAGCACATTTGTTTCACTGATAAGAGAAACACCGTAGTATTGGCTTTCCATTTTCCCACAAGTATAGCCAGAATATCTTTCTTGATCCAGTTTCTTCTTCATTTCATGCCCAGTGGGAGGGTTTCTAGGTACACTGAGCACAATGTGCTAGGCGTTTGTTGCGCTGGCTGGACATTCCTCGATTATGTACAGCAGGGAACAGTCAGTGTTGGGTGGTGAATGTGTGTGTTATACAAATGCAACTTTGTAAAGAACGGATGGTGGGGGGTGGGTTGGGACAGGCTGCGTGCACTGCAGCAGTAGAGTGTGCCCTGTGGTTTGTGAGCTATGGAGAATAAAATACAGTACTGTACTCTCATAGCCTCCCTTACAGTCGGCCGTAGATGTTGGTTTCGGGTCATCCCGACCACATGTAATTTAGTTGAAGCTCAAGGTTAAATGAAAATCTAGCTAAGCCATGAATCAGCAGGGTCTATGAACATTTCTAAATCATCTTGATTGGGCATACACAGCCTCTCGTCAGCAACCAGAAGGACATTTTGAGCATTGTTTACCTCCACCTACCAAATATTCTATCAATTGCAACAAAAATTAGAGTCTGGTATCCATAAAGGGTGTCTTAGAACTCGACCAACTGCACTGCACTCTGTCGACTGTGCTGCGGTTTTAGCCTAATGTCATTTTTTAATACAGATGCAGAATGTGGTTTCTGTGCGTTATAGAAGGCACGAGTCAGTAGTCATTTAAAATCTACTGAAAACACTCCCACACCAGTCAGATTGTAAAAAAAGGTTATGGTTAGGGTCTCGGTTAAGTTTAGGGTTCTAAGCAGAAGAACGGGTGGAGCAGTTTGAACCTGAGCAGACCTGCTTTAACATCAGCCTGTGAGACAGCAATAAGCCATGTTTCTAACTGAAATAATTTTATTGTTGATTAAACGATTGCCACGATCAACAGCACATCACACCTTTTAGAGGATGTATTGCTTTACTACAATGAAGTACACAAGAATAGAAACACCCAGAGAGTCCTTGGACTCATATAGAGTTCTAGAATACTGTTGTGTATTCACATACTTCTGGAGAAACCGTGGTTATCAAAACAAACTGTATTTTAAGTGAAAAAAATGCATTGTCATTTAAATCCATCAAGCCTTGTAAAGATAATTGTAAAGCATCGTGAGAAATGT
This sequence comes from Umbra pygmaea, assembly GCA_016801145.1. Classification (NCBI taxonomy): domain Eukaryota; kingdom Metazoa; phylum Chordata; class Actinopteri; order Esociformes; family Umbridae; genus Umbra; species Umbra pygmaea. The sequence continues at coordinate 10,816 of JACXGM010016818.1, forward strand.
GTATCAGTTTCAGTCTCAAGTTGCTTAGAATTGACACCTTTTCAAACAGGGTAATTCATACTTTTCAGATGGAAAATAGCTAGGCTGAAGTTACCTTAAGTCTGGTTAAGTCGCATTGTATTATGGTTTTTTGTAAAGGGAGTCGAATAGAGCGTCTGAGTATTGGTGTTGTTTTAATTTAACATCCACAGGGAAACGACACGGTAGAAACATGAAGACTGGCTCCTGGATGTCCTCTACAATAGCTTAGCCTCCCCCATTCAGATGGAATAAGGGCTTTCTTGCACAGCAGTCATTTTAATATTAGGCTGTATATATTTGAAGTTATAGGTCCATTGCAAAGGTGAATTACACGTTGTCATCTTTATTGCAAATAGATCATTTGACAGAGCATCTGATAAATCAGGGCCATGTTTGAGAAACAACAGCTACACTAACTGTTACATGATTCAGAAATCATACAGACTTTTAATTCCCCAAGGAAATGCGTTGAACACAGTGACATGATATTTACAAAACCTTCAGACGAAGAAATATTACAAATGTTAGAAAATAGAGTATATTTCTAAAAGTAGTGTCAGAGGAAGGGTTTACGTTAATACAGCAAGGTAGGTTTGCTCATTATTACAAAAAAACTGTCACTAAATCAAGCCCAATGGTGCTTTAAGCATACATACTGTAGTAAACGTTGCTTTCGTTAAGAAAGTTTAAATAATAAGTGAAATGCGATAATGATTACATTTTGTGGAAGCTCCTCTTTTAATAGTATGAATTAGGCTGTTTGAGGTGTGAATACTAAGCAACATTGCTCCCCGTTGTTTGACGTAAGGTTACATAACTTCAGTAGTTGTTCATAGCTGTGTTCTGTTTAACTTTGGTAGAGCATTGGCTAAATATCAATTTGTGGTGTTAATGTGCATTTTCTCTCCTTTTTCACCTTCAGACAAATACATTTTTTGTCACATATACTGTAAATTTACCACCACCACCCTTTGTAATAATCATCAGCTGATGGAGTAACACATTTTCCGTTGTAGTATACTGCTTATATTGACCAAATTACATTTGAATCCATATAAAAACCATGACATTATCCAATTATTCCAGTTGACATCACAAGCGCGGGGCTTTGATCTAGCCTCAGCTTTATATTATATTATATTTAGGATTAGCTAAATGTATTATCGGGTAGCCAAGGTAGGAACCACAGTAATAATTATCATAAAAATAATCTATTATTTAACTATTTTTCGATAATAGTTAATGTACTGTTGCAGCGACAGAAATCCCCAGTTAGTCTCGTACAGTGGTTCTTATTCAACTAACAGAGCGTACAATGTTGTATAGCGTAAGCTGACCCTCTGGGAATGCCTTTTTATTACTCTTATTTATGCCTCCACATTCAGGGGGCTAGTAAGGCATTTGTACCTAGCTGATGTTTAGTGAATGGGGAGATTATGATATATGTGTTTGAGGGTGAATGCGTGTGCAGGTACAAAGATATACTTACTGGGACTTGTGGCATTTTGCACAACTCAACCCTGAGATGTTTCCTTGACTTCCATGGCAAAATGTAGGAGTTTGTTTCTGAGGTGTGTATGTGAGTGCCGCGTGTGTGTGTTTGTGTGTGTGTGTGTGTGTGTGTGTGTGTGGTGGAGGCCAATGTAGCCCAGGGATTAAATGAAAGGACCCAGTATAATGTCAGAGTGAGATTACAAAATGAGCTGTAAGATACCACGGTGTCTCTGTGATCACAAGGGACTGGATCGGTCTGCATAGTCACACACACGCACGCACGCACGCACACACAAACACACACACACTATCAATGACAATGTGCTCTTAATCAACATACCTGTTCAGAAATAAGGGTTTAATAAAATATATAGATGGAGCGAGAGAGAGGGCAAGTAAGGGAAAGATGGAGAAGGAGGAGATATTCAGAGAGAGAGAACCTACACAGCGCTCAGCCTACATAAAGATTAGACAGATGACACTGAGGCTTGCATTTAAATAAGTAGAGCGTGTGCATGTGTGCGTGCGCGCGTGTGTGTGCACGTACATGCGTTTGTGTGTCTGTGTGATCTGGTGTCTGTGTGTCCTTTACTTTAGTTAGTGAAATACAGGCATATATTTACTATATTTATGTGTTATGAATGTGTGAGAATATCCTAATATAAACAAATATTATTTAATTAATTTGAAGTCTAGGGAACACATGTTGGAATTGTAAAATATATTTACACTAAATGTACGGTTCTGGAATTAACCAGTGACACATTTGGATGACACAGAGTAAATACCAGAGATTAACTGAAATTAAATGACTGAAATGCTCAAAATCTCTTTGAAAAGTAATATTTCAATTAATTTAGACTAATTCAATTTCAGTTTGATTGGAGATGAAATCACAATTGACATATACTTAGTTCAGTAATTTAACAATTTCCCATAACATACAGAAACCTCATGTACAAAAAAAATTGACATTGTACGGTATTTGTATTGGAATTCAAACCTTTAAATACAGGAAATAACCAGTACATATTTGTGGAATATGTTATCACATAACATGTACGTTAATTAATTTAAAAGTATATGTTAAACCTTTGAGGATATTGTTTAGAATGTTGACGTCTTTCTAGAATAATTACAGACCCCAATCTACATTAACAGCTCTTAGCTCTGGACCTGAAGCAAGAAAATGCATATGTGATACCAATTGAAAGAACACAATTTTAATGTTTTGGAGATTAAATTAATTCTCAAAATATAACCCAGTCCCTGAATAGAGACACCTATCCCCAGGTGTTTAATGAAATGTATTTTTGAACATGCTGGACTGCTAGCAATTATCAATAGATTGTCCAAAGATTATATTAAAGTAACATACTTTAATATTATAAATATTCTGGCTATACATATAAGTGTATTTTAAATTCCCCAAAACAGTTTTTTGCTAATGTACACTGCTCAATAAATTGAGGAAACACTCAAATCACAAATCGGGTTTGGATTGACCGAAATATATTAAAGATCAAAATTGTGTAATAACACAAGGACGTAACAACGGTCAATGGAAACCAAAATCACCAACCAATTTAGGGCTGGATTCAAACTCACACCGAAAATCAAAGTGCTATAAACAATGCAATTCATAGGCTGTTCCAACTTGTGTGAATTTAATCTCAGCAACTCCTAATGTAACTCAGTAGTGTGTATGCCACCGATGTGCCTGTATGCACTCCCGGAAATGTCTGGGCATGCTCCTGATGAGACAGTGAATGTTGTCCTGGATGATCTCCTCCCAGACCTGAATCAAGACATCAGTGAGCTTCTGGACAGTGGCGCTACTTGGCGGTGTCGGATGCACCGATACGTAACGTTCCAGAGTTTGTCAATTGGATTCGGGTCTCTGGAATGTGAGGACCAGTGAACGGCATTAATGACTTCGTCATCCAGAACCTGCCCACACACTCTGGCCACATGAGGCCTGTTATTGGCCCACTGCACCAGCGTAAGGTCTGACGATGGGTCTGAGGATTTCATCCTGGTAGATAACAGCAGTCAGGGTACCGTTGGCTAGCACACTGAGGTCTGTGCCACCCTCCAAGGATATGCCTCCCCAGACCATCACTGACCCACCACCAAAACAGCCATGCTATATGAGCATTCGCCACAGCATCACCTGACTCTTTCACATCTGTCACACATGCTCAGTGTGAACTTAATGTCATCGGTAATGAGAACAATGGAGCCAATAGCAGACCTGCCAATTCTGCTCTTCTCTGGTGAATGCCAATCAAGGAGGACCTCGTCCCCTCATGCCATCCTCATGGAGTCTGTCTCTGACAGTTTGGTCATAAACATGCACACCAGTAGCCCGCTGGAGGTCACTTTGTAGGACTCTGGCTGTGCTCCTCCTGTTCCTCCTCGCACAAAGGAGCAGATACCGGTCCTGCTGCTGGATGGATGCCCTTCCACGGTCCTGTCCAGGTCTCCTTGTGTAACGACGCGTCTCCTGGTATCTCCTCCAAGCTCTAGAGACTGTACTGGCATGTATGTGACAGCACGTATGGATGGGCCATCCTGATGGAGCTGGACTGCCTGTGCAACCTGAATGGGCTGCAGGTACCACCTCATGCTACCAGTAGTGACAAGGACACGAGCAATACACAAATCTGAAGAAGAATCAGTCAGGAAGGATAAGAAGAAAACAACTGTTATATACAGAAATAAAAGAATATGGAAATAAATGAATATAAAAATAAATGAATACAGAAATAAATAATCACATAAATAAATAAATAGGGAAATAATATTGATTAATAAATGAATAATTTTGTATTTGTATATTTTTAAGTATATTTTTATGTATAAATATTTTTATTGATGCATATATTTATTTATTTATTTCTTTTTTCGGCAGACTTGGTCCTCCATACTAGTACACATTGACAATTAATTCTCTGTGATATGTTTTAAACACAATGAAACTTAAAATGAATTATTGTATGGTAATATTAGTTTAATGTTGGTAAATATGTTGAAGAAAATTAAAAACACTACCCCCCCCCGTGGGTGTAGAAACTCCAAAACTAAACATATGATAGATTAAATAAATGATAATAAATAAATAAATTCACCACTGGCTATCAGTGAATGATTAAAGTTGCCAACATAAAAACCTAATTGTTCAAAACCATTGGACGGACTGTGAACCTGATTGAAAATGAAGACCAAGTAGCATAATATAAAACTTAATGCAAATACAGTAAATAGATTAGGAAGAGGTTATAAATGTATTGATCAACCCAGTTGAATAAATACTCAGGAAGTGGAAACCGCCCATCCCTCAAAACAAAAACACAAAGTAAACTTCTGAGAAAAGATACAAAATGTGAAATAAAGGATTAGTGAATCACATAATATATATAGTGTTCTGCATAACACTGGGCTGTATTAGGGCAGGGCAAGTAAAAAGTGTTTTTAACTACTTTTTACAAAAAAATACCATCTGGAGAATGTTTGGAGTTTCCCAGAAATTTGACCCAGTGTAGCCTAAACTCACGGCACTATGTGGCACAAACCTAACAACAGTACCTGTAAAAAAACTGTTTGAACGTTGCAGTTTACTAGCATCATCTAACCAATCTGAACAGCCTGATTTAAGTTAGCAAAGAGGAATGGGCTAACATCACTCAAACACAATAATCAAAGCTGTTGCTTTAAAACAAAATGTGTCATTACCAAATCTTAATATTTTGACACAACAAAACAAACTCAATGTTACTTTGTGTTGGGAGTATCCCAGCATTCTTTGCAGCCGTTAACTCAGAACCTACAGCACGTTTGGAAGTCCGAAAACTTACTACCTTAAATGGTTCTGTTATTGAACAAGTTTTTTTTCTTGCAAAAATCTTGGTATTTCTTTAGACTACAATCTATCTTTTAAAATAAATTAATGAGTTTAAATAAATGAGCTCAGAAGCTAAAGATTAAAGTTTTTTTTATTTTATAGAAACAAATCATGTCTGTCGCACAACTTGCCAATGGTGAAGAGCTACAAATGCATGCCTCAACTAATGAACTGAAATGATTGGAAGCAGTTTATCATTCATTATTTTTATCAAAAGTGCACATTTTCGCACTCATTGTCTTTATGTACTCAATTTGGAGGGGACTCTCTGTACGCAAGAAGGGCCAGTCATTGTTTAATGTTTGTATGGAAGGCTATCATAGCTCCAAGACTAAGAATGAAAATTCATCTAACAATGAAAATTACCTGGACCCATTCTCAAGACTGGATTGTTCTAGAAATACCAAGGGCTCACTCAGAGCTGGGCAAAACTGCTTTTGAATATTTTCATGTCATGGGACATGGGATGCTGGTCAGAGTGACCTTAAGATTACCGAACTGATGTCTAGCAGACAGTTTTTCTGATAAATTATTTATTAATGTTATTATTATTTATTTTTTAGTTCCTGATATTTTTGACAGTTTGGGAAAGGCCAGTGCATTGTAGTTTGGCCAACCTGTTGTTTGTGTCCAGTATTATCCTTGGGTTTACCAAGTAGTCGTGTGGACTGTTTGGTGTGGATCCTAGTATTATATGAGTTTATGCACATGTCTTCTTTCTCAGTGTTGCCAAATACTGATGTAAGTGCACGACACTGTAAGATGCTTGAGTGCGCAGCTTGATCTCAATTTGTTCTTGCAACCCTGCGGCTGGTGAAAGACGCTATGATATATTGACTCTAAATATTAATGAGTTGTGTGAAATATTCTTAAGCAACTGCATATACATATGTAAATAGCACACACCGTATATGCGTTCTTCCACTGTGACATATACAGATGTGGCTGAACGTATTGCTACCCTTCCATTAAAAAAAAACTTTTCTATGGACTGAGTAGAATTTGTGAAAAGTATTTTTTTTATCCACCATTCTTTATTTCACATTCAATAGAACTATGGAGAAAAGGAACGAGACAGGAAAGCAGAAGTGCCGCCACAAGCAGCGCAATCATCCCAACAGTCATCCCCGCCACTCCACCTAGGATGACATTGCCGGTCCATCCATCAGCAGAGGTGGGGTCTCTCAGAGAGCTAAGTTGGCCATAGTCATTTCATTCCTGTCTGTTCAGGCACTGGGGTTGGCTACTGTTCTCTGGAAGGCATGAAGCCCAGACATGGAGCCCTATAAAAAATACCCATCCTGCTCCTGGCCCATTTTGACCACGCCAGAGGAGCTGGAGGAGGACTTGCAGCTATAATTGCTGGATCTAGCTCCGCTCCAGGCACCTGAACAGCCCTCCATGGCTTAAATCCCACCTACTGTACCATGGCTTCAGCCCCGCCTTTCTCACAGAAAGTCCCTCTGTTCACAGTGCAAGTCCCTCTGTCCACAGTGCAAGTCCCTCTGTTCACAGTGCAAGTCCCTCTGTTCACAGTGCAAGTCCCTCTGTCCACAGTGCAAGTCCCTCTGTTCACAGTGCAGGTCCCTCTGATCACAGTGCAAGTCCCTCTGTTCACAGTGCAAGTCCCAAATTCCCACCTTCCTTGGCACAAGTCTAGCCTTATATGTCTCCAATCCAACCTGTCCAGCCTTCCTAGGTCCAAATCCAGCCTGCCCAGGTTTCAAGCCAGCCTTCCAAAGCCCAGCATTCCACGGCCCAAGTACAGCCTGTCCAGGCCTAAGTACAGTACAGCCTGTCCAGGCTCAAGTACAGCCTGTCCAGGCTCAAGTACAGCCTGTCCAGTCTCAAGTACAGCCTGTCCAGGCTCAAGTACAGCCTATCCAGGCTCAAGTACAGCCTGTACAAGCTAAAGTACGGCCTGTCTAGGTTCAAGTATAGTCTTTCCAGTCTCCTGGTCAGTCCTCCGCGGCTCTAGTTAAGCTAGACCAGTAGGCCTGCATGATAAATTGTTATTAAATCGCAATCTCGATTCACCCCTGTTCGCACTTTAATTTTGAAATTACTTTGATTTTCATATATTTTTTTTGCAAAGACATGGTCAAGAATTTTAGATAGAGCCTGTATCAGGGCCATATTTAGTTCAATGTGCTATATGTTACTATTTCTGGTAGCCTACTGTACCTAAATGGCCAGTATGTACTTCCTTTTCTTAATTCATTGAAGCCTCAATGTTTACAGGCTTGTGGTGATGTAAAATGTGCTATAGGTGCCAAAACATCTATGTTTGGTACTGCCAATTTGTTTTGTCATGGTTCATGTGTGCAATGAACATTACACTTCATGAGAAACAAATCGTGGCAGAGAATAGTGACATCAATTCTAAGCTAAAAAAATCGAGATTCATATTTTTCCCTGAATCGTGCAGGCCTATAGTCCAGTCCCCAGCTAAACCAGTCTAGTCTCCAGCTAAACCAGTCGAGTCTCCAGCTAAACCAGTCTAGTCCCCAGCTAAACCAGTCTAGTCTCCAGCTAAACCAGTCAAGTAGATAAACAATATTTAATGTCAGAAATAGATAGGAAGGCGGAGTCAAATAAAGGGCTCGTCTGGTTTCTTTATTTCCAGAATGTAGAATTATACAAGAGAACTGCGGTATTAGCACAAGAATCGCTATACAGATATAGAATATAAGGTAAACAAACTGGAGAGGACATAAAATGGACCTCCCCGACAGCATAGAACAACCCACAGCTCTCTCATCAAACGGGGCTCCTTATATCTGCAACACAAGGAACAGGTGTGAGATATCAAGACACTAAGGTCTTGTCTCTATTATGCACACTTGTTTAACATTAGTCTCATCAGTACATTCATATTTAGCCTCCCTCTGTTTCTCTGTTCCCTTGTCATTCATTTTTCCTGTTACGTGTTCATGCGTAGCTGTTTCCAGTGCTCCAGGATTAAGAGATTAGTTTCTCATATCTCTTGCTTCTTGTTTTATGTGATGCTTTGCTATTGAGTTTGTGACGTTTTAGCGTTTGGTTTTGCAAGCATGCACCTTGCATGCGCACCTTTCTTGTTTTACTTCAGTGTTTTGTTTATGTTGATTCTGTTGATTCCAAACTGTACTTGTTAATTATTATTATTTATCAGTCTGATTATGTTTGCATTGAACTATGCACTTGCCTCCTGCCTACTAGTTGTAATAAACCGTGTCTGGAAGGCTGTGAAATTATTTTCACAGTTTATTTGTTGTGTTCCACTGCAAACCAAAGGCATGCATGTATCAATGACAAAACATATTTTAATGTCAACATTATTCCAGGTGAATCCAGAAATCTAATGCAAGAGTACCAAAACATTTGGCTACATCTTTATTTTAAACAAATATACACTCACCTAAAGCATTATTTGGAACACCATACTAATACTGTGTTTGACCCCCTTTCGCCTTCAGAAATATGTGGCATTGATTCAACAAGGTGCTGAAAGCATACTTTAGAAATGTTGGCCCAAATTGATAGGAAAGCATCTTGCAATTGATGGAGATTTGTATGATGCACATCCAGGGCACGAAGCTCCCGTTCCACCACATCCCAAATATGCTCTATTGGGTTGAGACCTGGTGACTGTGGGGGCCATTGTAGTACAGTGAACTCATTGTCATGTTCAAGAAACCAATTTGAAATGATTTGAGCTTTGTGACATGGTGCATTATCCTGCTGGAAGTAGCCATCAGAAGATTGGTACATGGTGGCCATAAAGGGATGGACATGGTCAGAAACAATGCTCAGGTAGGCCGTGGCATTTAAACGATGCCCAATTGGCACTAAGGGGCCTAAAGTGTGCCAAGAAAACATCCCCCAAACCATTACACCACCACCACCAGCCTGCACAGTGGTAACAAGGCATGATGGATCCATGTTCTCATTCTGTTTATGCCA